>PVIC010002990.1:0-43609 GCA_004025085.1 Thryonomys swinderianus
TCTCTGCCTCCCGAGTGCTGGGATTACAGGCGTGAGCCACCACGTCCGGCATTGTGGTATGCAGTGTTGATTGTTGGTGGGCGTGAGTCTCCACGCCCAGCATTATATGTGGTTACTGGGGATCGAACTCAGGTCCTTGCGCTTGCGAGGCAGGCGCCGGAACCACTGAGCTAACCCTGCAGCCCAGCACAGTAACTTGATTTCTTTTTTTTTTTTTTTTTTTTTTTTTGAGACGGGGTCTCACTTTGTAGTTCAGACTGGCTCTGAGCTCACTGTGGAGCCCAGGCAAGCCTCGAACTCCACAATCCTCCTGTCTCTGCCTCCCGAGTGCTGGGATTACAGGCGTGAGCCACCACGCCCAGCAATTTGATTTCTTTTTGAAGGAGTTTTAACAGTTGTGTTTTTCAAGGAATTTGCCCATTTTATCTAAGTCATTAAATTTTCATACAAGGTTTTTGGGGGGTTTTGGGTATTGGAAATTGAATCCATGTATTCTACCATTGAGCTACACTTCTTGAACCCCAAATTATGAAAGTATAGGCACAAAGTTGTTCATAATTTTCCTTTATTGTCCTTTCTGTAGAGTCTGTAATGATGTCATCTTTATTCTTGACGTTGATCATTTGTACATTTTTCTCTGCTTTTCTTTTTCCAGACAGGATCATGCTTTGTAGTTCAGGCTGTCTGAGCTCACTTAATGTAGCCTAGGCAAGCATCGAACTCAGCAATCCTCCTGTCTCTGCCTCCCTAGTGCTGGGATTACAGGCGTGAGCCACCACGCCCGGCACTGTGGTATGTGGTATTGATTGTTGGTGGGCGTGAGTCTCCATGCCCAGCATTGTATGTGATTACTGGTGATCAAACTCAGGACCTTGCACTTGCGAGGCAGGCGCTGGAACCACTGAGCTAACCCTCTGGCCCTTCTCTGCTTTTTTGATCAGTTTGCCTAGAGGCTTAACAGTTTCATTGCTCTCAAAGAGCTAGTTTTATAGTGGTACCTCAGTTCACCAACTTGATTCTTTCCCCAATTCTAGTGTCAAACCAACTTGCACAAGAACCAAATCAAGTTTAGTAGTTGGTTCAGTGTTGACCTTTTGGGGAAATTTGATTCAGTTCTTGTCTAGTTCAGTTTGTGAACCAAGATACTATTTGTTCATTGATGTTCTCTGGGTTTTTTTGTTTTATTCTCAATTTTTTTTTGTTTTGTTCTTTATTGTTTTTATTTGCTATTTCATTGATTCACTTACATATTTATTACTTCTTTTCTTCATTTACTTTGGATTTTATTTGTTCTTTTTGTAGTTGTTTTGGGTTGAAACTGAAGTATTAGAACCCTTTTTCTTTTTTTGATATATGCATTTTATTAGGCCCTTCATATTCTGCTTAGGAGATGAGTCTGAAATTATATTTAGTATGTTTACATTTATCCATTTAAGAATTCTAATTTCCCTTTTGATTTTCTTGACCATGAATTACTTATAAGTACATTGTTTGGCCTCCAGATTTTAAGTATTTTCTTGATATAGTAAAATAATGGTTACTCATTTTCATTTTAATTCTACCATAGTCAGAAACCATTTGATGATTTGCATTCCTTTAAATGTATTGAGATTTGTCTTGTGGCTTGGAAAATAGTGTGTGGTAAACTATCAAGTCCACTGTTTATCTTTATTGATCTCTGTCCTTTATTGCTGATGTCCAGTGTCTTGAAAACTGCCGCAGATTCAGGTTGCTTTTGTTTTTGTTACTTCTGCTGGGCAGGTAAGTCTGGTCACCATTGTTCTGTACTAACCAGAATTGGAAGTGGATTCAACAGAATAGATAGGAAACTTTACAGTTTAAATTGAAGTCTGTATATAGTTCAAGACTGGTAAGTTGGGTTTTTTTCCTGTAAAGAAACAGGTAAATATTTTTGGCTTTGTTGCTCATAAAGTTGGAGTTGTTCAGCTCTGCCATTATAACATCAGAGCACTTACAAACAGCATGTAAATGAATGAGCGTGGCTGTGATCCAAATTAACATTTATTTACAAAACCACGTAGTAGACCAGATTTGGTTTGCCACTGTGATTTAATTTGCTGTTTGTATTTGTCTATTTATCCTACTTACATGTTTTATTTTACAGGCCATTTCAAGTTATTTAAGAAGTTAATGGATTATAAATGTTATGGAATTAAGTGTCCAGAATTTAACAGTATTTTGCGTAAACACGAATAGGATGTTCAAAACATAAACAAATAGTGGCCAAAGAATGTGTATCTGTGCCCATATATATTTATTCCCTTTGATCTGGGAATCTAGCCTAAAGAAAAAAATATTAAATATAGGAAAAGCTACTTAAAAAGGCAGTTTATTACATAATGGTTTATAGTGGTTGAATACTATAAAAAGGCAAGGTACCCAACATCAGACCAAAGTAAATTTTGGCACATTCATTTACTAAGATACAGCAATTAAAAATGATGCTAATTACATAGCAATTAAAAATGATGGTTTTGCAAGACCAAGTGACAATGTAGAGAAATGTTCTGACATAATGTTAAAAGAGAAGTTGATCACATAATTCTATGTAGTCACAGCTGCCACCATATTAAAATATAAAGGGGGAGGATATTTGGCATAAAAAGCCAAAAAAATAATTTTGTCCATGTGAATAATTCATTTTGTTTTCCTTTTTAATATTTCTGCCCTAAATAAAATTAAAAAGCAGACTCAGGTTTTACTTCTGGCACAGTTGAGATTTTTCAGTATTTCCCAAAAGGTTAGTGCAGGTTACTTCTTTTAAACTGGTGAAAAGGGCAAAAATGACTGTATTGCACAAGAATTTGTTTAGGGGCTCAGTCTTGTTCTACAAGGGAAAAGCATGTTTAGAATCAGAAAGGGAGGAACTTAGGAAGTTTATTTCGATTACTCCAGAAATGAAGTCTTGGTCTCTTTCTCCAGGACATATCATACCTTTCCTTCTTTGCATGAATCAGGGTCTCCTGTTATCTCTTGAAAGAGCACGCAAAGAAGTAATTTGTCTGCCATTATAGATGTCAGGCAGATAGCTCACTGAACGAACAAGATGAATATATCTTTGAAAACTCCCCTAGCTCAGAAAGCAGCATGTCACCAGCACTCCCTCCTTTGCCCTCTCCCACCTATCACCTCTCCCCAGAGGAAACCACTAATCTGACTTCCAATACTACGTAGCTAAGTTTTATCTTTTCATGAATTTCATATAACTAGAATATAATAAATTATATCTGTGTGAGTCATTTATGTTATCAGTATAATAATGTATCCATTTTAATTGCTTTGTAGTATTCCAGTATATGAATATACCATCTCTATCCATTTTACCATTAGTGGACATTCGGATTGTCTTCAGTTAGCTCTTACAAATAGAGCTACTATGAACATTATTTTACATGTCTCTTTGTGAACATACATATGGCATTTCATGGACTAATATGAAGGATAGCATTATGGGATTGCTAGGTCATAAGACACATATTCAACTTTGATAGTTTCAATAGTTTTCTAAAATGCTTGTATTCATACTTGCTTCTACCAGCAGAGTTCTGATTTCTCCTTATCAATAGAATTTAATATTATTGTTGTATTTATTTTTATTTTTTGGTCTGTTTGTTTACTATTATCTTTTTGGATGAGTGTATAATTGCTTGTTGCCATTTTAATTTTTTGGGTTTTTTTCTTTTATTTAATTTATTGATACATTATATATACACATCACAATTACACTCCACATTGAGAATTTGTACCAGTATATGACATAACTTAATTCTCATTTTTCTCCTTCCCCTACCACCCTACAATCCTCCTGCCCCTATATACACAAGTTTTGTTTCCTTTTTTACTATCAATTTTTTTCCTCATTATTTACCCCTAAAACCCATTTCCCTTTGAATATTAACTATTTCATAATATCGATCATGCATTCTAGAACACATTTACAACTTCAGTTTCTCATACCAGAGAAAAGATATTTACACCTCTGTGACCTATTTCACTTATGAGTAGATCCTTAAGGAACATCCATTTGATTATAAATGACTCAATCTCATCATTCTTTATGGCAGAGTAATACTCCATTTTATCTTTTAAAAAAACCACACATCTTCTTTATCCAGTCTAGAATCAATGGACATTTGGGTTGTTTACAAGATTTAGCTATCACAAAATGAGCTGCTATAAACATGGTTGCTCATATGTTGCTGTGGTATGAATCTTGTAATTCTTTTGTGTATATTCCCAGCAGGGGAATAGCAGGATCGAACGGGACCTCTAGTCCTAGTTTTTTGAGGAATCTCCACACTGATCTCCATAATAGTTGTATCAATCTACATTCCTACCAACAGTAGAGAAGGGTTCCTTTTTCTCCACAACCTCACCAGCATTTGTTGCTGGCTAATTTCAGAATAGCAGCTATTCTTTGTAGAGTGAGATAAAATCCAGTGTCATTTTCATCTGCATCTCTGGAATGGCCAGTAATATTGAGCTGCTTTTCCATTTTCCTCTGAAAAGTGTCTATTCATTTCAGATGCCCATTTTTGAATTGGGTCTTTAAATTGGGGGGAGCTGACTTTTTAAGCTCTTCATATATTCTAGATAGTAGCCCTTTGTCTGAAGAATAACTGGTAAAGATTTTTTCCCATATTGTTGGTTGCCTTTTCAATCTGCCAGTGGTTTCTTTTGCTGGGCAGAGGCTTTTTAATAAGATGAGATTCCATTTGTTGATTTCTTCTGGTAGTTCTCGTGCTAAAGAGATTTTGTTCATAAAGTCTTTCCCTAAGCCAATGTCTCCAAGAGTACTGCCTAACTTGTTTTGCAGCAGGTTTAGAGTTTCTGTTTTAATATTTAGGTCTCTAATCCACTTTGATTTCAGTTTAGTACACAGTGAAAGAGATGGATCTAGCTTCAGTCTTTGGCAGGTTGAAGTCCAGTTTTTCCAGCACCATTTGTTAAAGAGGTTATCTTTCCTCCATTGAGGATGTTTGGCTCCTTTGTCAAGGATAAGGTGGCTTAGTGTATCTGGAGTTGTTTCTTGATCTTCTAATCTATTCGACTGATCATCAGGTCTGTTTCTTTGCCAGTACCATGCCATTTTTATCACAGTAGCTTTGTAGCAAAGTTTCAGGTTGGGGATAGTGATACCCCCAGCCATGTCCTTGTTTCCTAGAATTGCTTTTGCTATTCTAGGTCTCTTGTGGTTCCAGATGAATTTTTGGATGATTTTTTCTAGATCTGTGAAATATGCTGTTGGGATTTCAGTCAGAATTGCATTGAATCTATATAGTAGTTGTGGGAGTAAAGCCATTTTGATGATACTGTTTCTTCCTATCCAGGAACAAGGGATGTCTTTCCATTTTCTGATATCCTCTTCAATCTCCTTTTTCAGAGTATTGTAGTTTTCAGAGTAGAGGCCCTTTCCCTCCTTTGTTAGATTGAATCCTAGTTATTTCATTTTTCTGGGTGCTATTGTGGAAGGAACAGACTCCCCAATTTTTTTCTCCATCGATCTGTTAATTGTGTATAAAAATGCAATTAATTTTTGAGCATTGACCTTGTATCCGGCTACACTACTAAATTTGGTGATTAAGTCTAGCAGTTGTTTGGTGGAGTTTTTAGGATCTTCTAGATAGAGTATCCTGTCATCAGAAAATAATGACAGTTTAATTTCTTCTTTTCCTATCTTTATTCCTTTTATTTCTTTCTGTTGTCTAGTTGCTGTGGCCAGTGTTTCTAGTACCATATAGAACAGGAACAGTGAAATCCTTGACTTGTTCCTGATCTTACTGTGAAAGCTTGTTGCCATTTTAATTTGCATTTCCTTAGAGACTGTCATCTTTTTGAAGAACTTAGTTGAGTCTTTGGCCTGTTTTCTATTATAAGTAATTTTCTTATTGATAAATAATAAATTTGTTTGGGAAAGGGGTGGATTTGATGCTGGGAATTGAACCCCGGTTTGTGCACATGCTAAGCACCTGCCCTACCACTGAGATAGATATATGGATTGCAAATACCTTCTATTTGATAGCTAACCTTTTTGTTCTATTACCTAACACCATTTTCTAATGATCTGTTCTTTATTTTAATATAGCAGAGTTCCTTACTCTTGCCTTTTATACTTCCTGTATATAAGAACTATTTCCCTGCCCTCTTCATCCTGAAGATATTGTCCTGTGTTATTGCCTGGTAGCTTTATTGTTCTAGCTTTCATGCTTAGGTCTTTTCCCTACCTGGGGATGATTTTTATCAGTGTGCATGAAGTGAGGTAAAGGGTAAAGATTCCTTCTGAGTATTCAGTTGATACAACATTAACTGCCTCAGCCCATTCCACCACTTCCCGTTGGTGTCTCCTGTGTCATAAAGTAGATGGTATATGTTGATTCTTGATGTTATTTCCTATGTAATTAGGATTTTGTTCAGAAACATTGCCTGTGCCTGTGTCTTCAAGAGTTTTACCTATTTTATCTTCTAGCAGATTGTTTCTTTTTAATATTTTTTCTTTGATCCATTTTTATTTTGTTTTAGTACATGGTGAGGTGTATGGTTCTAGCTTCAATTTTCTGCATGTGGATAGCCAGTTTTCCCAGCACCATTTATTAAAGAAGCCATTTTGTCAGAGGTCAACACTTGAATTTGCCTAGGGTTGTTTCTGCATCCTCTAATTTGTTCCATTGACCCACAGTTGTATTTCTGCGCCAGTATCATACTCTATTTATCACTGTTGCTTTGTAATGTAATTTGATTTGGGGGGGTGGTGTTGAAACAGGGTCTTGCTTTATAGTCCAAACTAGCCCTGAACTCATTATGTACCCCACGCTAGCCTCAAACTCAGCAGCAATCCTCCTGTCTCACCCTCCCAAGCACTGGGATTACAGGTGTGCACTGCCACACCCAGCCTTGCTTTATAATATAATTTGAAATCTTGGATTATTGTGTCTCTTGCTGTTCTTTTTCCCTGAAGTTGTTCTTGCTCTTCTGGGATCCTCATTCCATCTTAATTTTAGGACTATTTTCTCTAGTTCCATGAGGAATGGTGATGGTATTTTGACTGAAATTACAGTAAATTTATGTATCACTTCTGGTAATATGTAATTTATGTATCTCTTCTGGTAATATGGTTATTTTGATAGTATAGGTTCTTTTTATCCAGAAAGAAGGGATACTTTTGCTTTTTGGCTTTTTTGTTTGGATTTTTTGTTTTGTTTTGTTTTTTGAAACAAGGTCTTACTAGTTCGGGGTGGTCTTGATTTCAATATGTAGACCAGGCTGACCTTGAACTCATAGTGATCCTCCTGCCTCAGCCTCCAAAGTGCTGGAATTAGAGGTGTGTGCTACAATACCTGGCTTTCCATTTTCTAATTGTCCTTTTTTTTTTTTTTTTTTTTTTTTTTTTTTTTTTTTTTTTTTTTTTTTTTTTTTTTTTTTTTTTTTTTTTTTTTTTTTTTTTTTTTTTTTTTTTTTTTTTTTTTTTTTTTTTTTTTCTTTTTGAGACAGGGTCTCACTTTGTAGTTCAGGCTGGCCCTGAGCTCATGTGTAGCCCATGCAAACCTTGAACTCAGCAAACCTCCTGTCTCTGCCTCCCGAGTGCTGGGATTACAGGTGTGAGCCACCACATTACAGGTGTGTGCTGGGATTACAGGTGTGGTATGTGGTATTGATGGCTGGTGGGCGTGAGTCACCATGCCCAGCATTGTCTGTGGTTACCGGGAATCGAACTCTGGACCTTGTGCTTGTGAGGCACGCGCCAGAACCACTGAGCTAAATCTCCGGCCCTGTAATGTCTTTCTTGATCTTCTTTTTCAAAGGACTGTAAAAGTCTTCCTTCCTTAGTTGGGCTCATTTCTACATAATTTTTCCTGGTGCTATTGAGAATGGTAGTGTTTCCTAATTTCTTTCTCCAGTGAGTTCATTATTGGTATACAGGAATATTATTGATTTTTATGTGTGTGTGTGCTACATTGGTGAATTTGGCTATTGATTCTAGAAATCTTTTGGCAAATATTTGGCTGCCTTCTTTGTAGAAGATTACATCATCTAGAAATAATGACAGTTTGACTTCTTCTAGTCCAATAACATATCCCTCATTTCTTTCTCTTGCCTAATTGCTCTGGCTAGGGATTTGAACAGGAGTGGTGATCATAGACATCCTTGTCTTGTTCCTGATTTAAGAGATAAACTTTAGTTTTTCTGCATTTAAGATTCCTCAGTAGCTATTTTCTTTAGGGTTTTTATAATAAATGTTGAATTTTGTCAGAAGCATCTATTAAGATGATCATATGATTTTTGCCCTTGCTTCTGTGTGTGTATTACTTTTATCGATTTTCTTATGTCTGTTGATTTGTGTGTATTGAACCATCCTTGCATCCCTTTGATAAAGCCTACTTGGTCATGATGTATGATCTTTTTGATGATATTTTGCATCTTGTTTTCCAACATATTGTTAAGTATTTTTGTCTCCATTAATCAAAACTTTTTTAAAAGAAAAATTTAATTTTAAAAATACTTTTTAAACAATACAAGGTTCCTATATAAAATGTTTTGAATTATAATTCTATAGATAACTATTTCCCTTCACATTTTAAAGGTGTGTTACAGTTGGTCTTTACTCCTGGGTATGGTTTATGGTCAAGAAGTAAATTCTATACTTCTAGTCTATTAGTGCAGGAAGGGATCTCCAAACATCTTATCTGCCTCTATTTTCTATTGAGGTACAATCCATATTTAAATGAAATTTAATTTAAGATGTATGGTTCAGTGTTTTTTCACTGTACAGTTATCAGCACTAATTATAGAACATTTCAACCACAGCACAAAAAAACTCAAATCCATTCCCTCATTCCTAATTTGGACATTTAACATAAATAGTATCATACAACCTATGGTATTTTTAATTGAATTCTTTATTGACACAATTTATATACATCTCACAATCACATATAACATTGGGGAATTTGTAGCACACAAGTTAGTTCTCATTTTTACCCATATCCCTACCCACCCACACCTCCCACCCCCTTTATACATACTATTTTATTTTCTTTCTGTACCATATTTATTCAACCTATGGTATTTTGTTACTTTTCATTTAGTATGTTTTCAAGGCTCAACTGACTATAGTATATAATAGCAGTCCACTCCCTTTAACAGCTGAATAATGCTTTATTTTATCCCTTTCCCTTAAGTATTAAGCTAAGAGTGGATTTGCTGGCTCATATTCTAATTATATGTTTAGTGTTTTTGAGGATCCTGCACACTTTTTCAGCCACAGCACTTTCTATTTTGAGACAAGGTCTTGC
The DNA here is from genome assembly GCA_004025085.1 of Thryonomys swinderianus. Classification (NCBI taxonomy): domain Eukaryota; kingdom Metazoa; phylum Chordata; class Mammalia; order Rodentia; family Thryonomyidae; genus Thryonomys; species Thryonomys swinderianus. Next base: position 9,312 of record PVIC010002990.1, read on the forward strand.
TATGCAGTTCAGGCTGGCCTTGGACTCATTATATACTCACAGGGATCCTTCTGTCTCAGCCTCCTGAGTGCTAGGAGTACAGGCATGTTCCACCACGCCCGCAGCCATAGTATTTTACATTCCTACCAGCTATGTGTGTGAGTTCCAGTTTCTCTGCACCTTCACCAGCACATAGTTTTATTTGTTGTTTGTTTTGTTCTGCTTATGGCTTATTAGTTAATATGAAGTAATGGGTCATATTTCCATTTGCATTTTCCTAATGACTGACAGTTTTGAGCATCTTTCCATATGCTTTCTGGCCATTTGTAATTTCTTTGGAGAAACATTTGTTCAAATCCTTTACTCGTTTGCTAATTTGATACTATTTTATTGCACTGTAAGGGTTCTTTATATATTCTGGCAAGAGGATTGTATCCCTTAGATTTATATCTTCTCCAGTTCTGTGGTTTTTTACTTTCTTTTTTGGTACACAGAAATTTTAAATTTTGGTCAAGTTCAAGTCACCTGTTTTTTATTTTGTTGATCATGATTTTGTTGTCATATCTAAGAAATTATTTCACCATTACACTGTTGTTATTTACATAGGTTTTTAGTATGAATTTTAGGTTCAACTTATTCATTTCTGCAGAACTGGCAATTAAAATATTAATGTAGATTATATTGAATCAGTAGGTCAGTTAGGTATTATTTCCATAGTAACAATGGTAAATTCAAATCCATGTCTTCCCATTTATTTAGATCTTTGATTTTCTTCAACAATGTTCTATAATTATTACTGGTTTGGTTGACTTTTTTTTGATGTTCTTATATGTAAGATTTTCTCTTTTTAGTTTCATTGTCAACTTGTTCATTGTTAACGTGTAGCAGTTCTATTGAATCCTATTTGTTGATCTTGGATCCTGCAGTTTGCTGAAGTCATTTACTGGCTCTCATGTTCTTTAGGATGCTTAAGGACGTTCTATATAAAATTATGATTATGACATTTGTAAATAAAGGGAGTTTTAATTTTTGTTCATTGAGTCCAATGCCTTTTATTTCTTTTCTTGCTTGATTCCACTGGCAAGAACCTCAAGTATGTTGTTGAATAGAAATGGCCAGAGCAAGCCAGTGGAACACCCCTGTAATCCCAGCACTCAGGAGGCTGAAAGGAAGATAACTGTGAGTTAGAGGCCAGCCTGAGCTACATCATGAGTTCAAAGCCTGCCCGAACTATAGAGCAAGAGCCTGTCTCAAAAAAATAAGATGGCAGGCCAGGGATTTAGCTCATTGGTTCCCGCATCTGCCTTGCAAGCACAAGGTCCCGAGTTTGATACCCAGTAACCACATGCCACTATGCCTGGCATGGTGGCTCATGCCTTTAATCCCAGCACTTGGGAGGTGGAGGTAAAAGGATTGCTGTTAGTTCAAGGCTAGTCTGGACTATGTAGTGAGCTTAGGACCAGCCTGAACTACAAAGCAAGGCCCTGTCTGAAAAAACTAAAACTAAAATAAAATAAAGTAAAATGGCAAGAACACACATTCATGTCTTGTTCCTGATTTTAGGTAGAATCCACTCAGCCTTTCACTGTTGAACATGTTAGCTGTGGGTTACACAGATGCTTCCTCTTTATTGTTGCCATTTCCTTCTATCCCTAAATCTGTGGCATGGTTTTATAATGGAAGAATATTGGAAGTTGTCAAATGCTTTTTCTGCCCCCTTGACCTTGTAAATGAGGTGGCAAGCTGTATTTCCCTATCTTTGGAAGACTAGATATCTGTCTTGCTGTTACTTTTCACACTGAATTCCAGTCTTGACTGTCTCTAAACCTGATGATCCCTACCACATATGTGGTGCTTTGAATGACATGCAGCCCGTGGAAGTTTTATCTACCCCACTTGCTCTGCAGTGCTGACCTTCTGCTGAGCACAAGCATGAAGAGGGTGAATTTTCTGCTGAGAAAACAGTATCATCTGTTTGCTTTCAAGATTCGCCGCTTATTTGACTCCCTGGTCTTGGCATACATGTATGAAAAGGGAGCTGCTTTTTAACTGTACTATAGGGAAACAGGGCCTCTGGAGTGTGGTAAGGTCATAGGGGTGGAATCCTCATGAATGGCATTAATGCCCTTGTAAAAGAAGCCCCTTCGGGCTTCTTGATCCCTGGTGCCAAATGAAGACACAGTAAGTCATCTCCATCTGTGAGTCAGAAAGTGGGACCCTCACCACATTCTGAATCTGCTTTATTCTCATCATTTGCAGCCTCTAGAATGGGAAGAATAAATCTCTGTTGTTTGTAAGCTGTGCAGTTTAGGGTATTTTGTTATAACCCAAATTGACTAAGGCATAATCCTGAGATCAAAACCTGCCAAGTACTTTGTCACTAAAGCAAAAGGCTTTTGTCCTTGCTGTCCCTCTGCCAAGAAGCTTGATTGCCAAGATCTTCTCTGTTCACCTTATTTAAAATCTCCATTACTCCCTCCCCAATTCTACTCAGTTCTCCTTCCCTGCTTCATTTTCCCCCAAGTATGGATCCCCAGGGAGTGGTGGCTACATAGAAAGTAGAGACTTTATTTGCTCACACCCGTCTTTTCTGATCATGCCTGGCTCAAAGTAAACCCTCCATGTTTATGCCCAAATGAATGAGTGAGTCTCCTCGAAATCTATGAATAAACAATGCTTAGATGTGAATGTGCGCCACAAAGGCAAGGCCAGAAGACACTGGGTCATCCTTGGTCCTCAGAGCATCTCTGCAGCCTTTGTCTCAATTAGCTACCACAGACCCTCCACGTGGTGCTCCTCACTGGAACAGCTTTCAGTTCATAGTCTATGCAACCTCTTTTCTTGGTGTCCTCCAGAAGGTCAGAGCTATTCTACAGAGGGAAAGCTAGGAGCGTGTATAGTAATCATCATCTATTTTGAGGTGACCTGAAGAAGCAAAGGACTGATCAATGATGTGTTGGGGCTCACTGCAGGCAGATACCAATGTTAGTAAACGACATTTCTCCCAACCTTGTTAACTCTTTGCTTTTTAAATTATGTACTCAGACATTTCTTACCTTCCTTTGGAACATTCAAGAATTCAAGTCCAGTGCATCACTTTAAGATGCACTAATTTAGGAAGTCAGATTCCAGTGAAGTGCTCACTAGCGTGGGCTTCTTTCTACTAAGTCATTTAAGTAAAAACCAACATTGACTTATCTTGTACAGGCGGATGTGTCTCTTCTGAAAGCATCAGGAATAGTGCTGTGGGACAGGAGGTCCTAAGGGTAGTTTGCAGGTCTCGGCTTCTTTTCCCGACATCACTTTGTCCTGTTCTTTTTCTCTTCAGGTTGTGTCTACACTGCTGATTAACATAATCCCAAAGGACCACATCCCACTGAACTTATCTGGAAAAGCAAAAATCCCTGGGAAAGCCTGGGTGCAGGCAACTCCTCGCCCTGTTCCCAACTTCAACCCTGACTGGATGTGCGAGTCCCAGGTAGGGCTGCACAGCTGTGTGGATGGGAGACATCTAACCCTAGTCTGGACAGAGGCTGAAATGGAGATGCATTCACAGGAGCTGGTGCTATACCTCAGAAGAGGCAAGGTTGTACTAAGATGGGACCCACTTTTGTCCAGGAGATGTCCGGGTTGACCTACGTGAGCCCTGAAACAGGGTCTTAATGGATGTCCATTCACACCTGAAATGGTTACTTTCTTTCCCTTTAAAGATTATATCTTAATGTTTGCTATATTATGTTACTAGAAATTCTTTCTATTTAATTAGTTTCTACTTAATGCTTTTCTATGAAAAAACAAGTTCAAGCCTTGGAGATTATTAAACAGGTTTTATTGTTCTTCATCCAGGGTGCAATAGAGGGCATCCCAGGCCAGAGTTACCAAGTTGTACTGCTGTGTTCTCATTCCATTCACAAGGCCTTAATCAAGAGTGCTTGACCTCCAATATGGCAGGGACAGTGGGGCAGACAGGAGCAGGAGGACACATGAGAAACCTGTAGTCCCAAAAGCAAAATTGAGGACTCTTGGGCCATATGTGTTCATCTCCTTTATTTACAAAATGAGTACCTAATCAGTTTTCCAGGTTCCCTGCTTCCCTGAAGGACTGGAGGGCCAGTCAGAAGGATAAACACAGCAAGGTCCATGCAGAGTCAATGAAGGCAGCATGGCTCCCTCGGGGGCATCCCTGCAGCCCAGCACTGATGGCCTTTCCCCACACAGGTGATCATCAGGGAAGGGGAGCTGCTCTGTGGGGTGCTGGACAAGGCACACTATGGGAGCTCAGCTTATGGCCTCGTCCACTGCTGCTACGAGATCTACGGGGGCGAGACCAGCGGCAGGGTCCTCACCTGCCTGGCTCGCCTCTTCACCGCCTACCTGCAGCTCTACAGAGGCTTCACCTTGGGTAAGTGCAGGGCTCTCAGCTCTGCTCTGCTGATCTTTGGAGGAGCAACTAGATTTCTTCTGCGAGGGCATTTGGCCTCACCCCTTCTCGGTGCTGACCTCCCAACCCTCCTCGGCCAGGGTTTTCTCCCTCTTGATGGTGCAGAACCACCCTCTCCATCTCATTCCTATCCTGTCCCTGTCGCAACACTCCTGTCAGTTTTCTGCCTTTCACGCTGATTCTTATCCTCATACAGACCCCTTTCTCTCCTGCGAGCAGCCCTTTCCCAGGGTTCCCTGCGACCCTCCACCCACAGAGGATCTTCCTATTTCCAGAGGGGCCCCTCCTTGCCGACATGGTACCTTCAGCACTTCTGGAGACATTGCTGGTGCAGAGCAGCCAGGGAACCCTTAATTGGGAAGAGGGGGCCTGTTATTTGCTCCCTGGTGCTGAGAACATACTGTTTAGAGAATTGTGATCAATATAGAAAACAGTATGCTACTTTTCCCTGCACTGGATAAGATTGACATTGGAAAATTTGCCAAGGGCCCGTCTCCACCTCTGGGCAGGAGGCCCTTCTGCAGTGGTTTTTTGGGGGAGAGGGGGAGGTGGTGCTTATTCAGCATGGAAAGACTGTCTAGCCCATGGAATCATGAATGGTAGAAGTGAGGCCTGTCCACAGGCCTGCTGTAGTGCGAGCTCAGTTATTGACCTGCAGTGAGAACTGTATTGCTTTTCTTTCCTGGTCGTGGTTGTACCAGCATCTTAGCATTGCACTTCATCCCTAGTCCTTTTTTTTGAGACAAGGTCTCACTAAGATGCCTTGTTTGGATTTGAAATTATGATCCACCTGCCTTAGCCTCCCATTGTGCTGAGATCACAGGCCTGTGCCACCACACCCAACCATGGGCTCAGTCCTATGGTGCTCACTGATAGAGGCAAACATGTGTTAAGTCTTATTCTACTTTTAATTGCGTAGTATTTTTGATTCTGAGAAATTCAAAAAATAACAGAGAATTTTCAACCCAGCATCCAATTGCCATATTGCCATACCCACTAGTGTCAATTTGATGTGCATATTTCTTGACTTTTCTAGTATAAGTACATTCAGAAAAAAATGGAATTCTTATATGGCATACTATTTTGTAATCTATTTCTCCACACACCCCATTTCCAAATATATTTAAAGATGCCTTTGCGGTCAGCTAATACAAGCCTGCATCCTCTATCTGGTGATAACAGATTATTCCATTTATGAGGCTGTTCAGTGGTTTCTCAGTATTGGAGGAGATTGACCCCAGCATCCCCCATGCACAGGTGACAAAATCAAAGATGCTCAAGTCCCTTATATAAAGTGTTGTGTTGTATTTGTGTAGAACCTGCATACATCTTCCCATATACTTTAAATTGTCTCTAAATTATAATACTGAACACCAAGTTAATGCTTTGTAAGTAGTTGCTACAAGAAAAGAATTATATGTGTTGGGTACAGATCCAAGTTTTTCTTTTCAATATTTAGGCTGCCTGTGAATTTTCACGTGATTACTAGAGCAAGTACCTTTAAACACCTTGACACATAAATCTAATTATTTTATCAGGATAAAAATTAATAAATTACTGTTCTGTTTGGGACTGAAACTTACCTTTTCTGTGCTGATTCCTGGAGTGGGCCTGATTGCTCACTTCCTTTTGGGAACTATACTAGGGTCCTCACAGGGTAACCAAAGAGGGTGAAATACGAAGACATAGAACCTTATATTTGTAAATCAGTTTCAAATGGTGACCTAGAGTAATACAAACACCTGCTAACTAGAAACAACTGAGAGAGCTTTACTTTACTTACAGTAGTGGATCAAACCTAACAAACTATGACACATACAGCCCTGCTTAGCCTGTGTTGCAGACACATATGCCCCTGAGTGAATGACAGTCTGGTGTGGTGTGCTGTGCTGTGGCTGAGGTAGACAGCATGGCCAGGCTAGGAGTGGGCTCCACAGGAAGGGCAGCCTGGTGAGGCTGACTTCATCCCAGCCCTGCTCAGGCAGAGGGTGTCACAGCAAAGGACAGCATGTGGCCTGGAGCAGAGCCCATGGCTGGGTCTGCTTTGTTGTGACTTCCTGTCAGAGCAAATGTTTCTCTGTTCTTCTGCTTGCATGTATTCTTTAGGAGCCCTCAGATTTCCTGGCCATTGCACTAGCTATTTCATTTGACAGCTCTAGCTTTTGAGTGTAGTTTGCATTCCTGCCCAGATGATGGCTAAAGGGCTCAAGTGCTGTGCTGCTCACAAATAGAGGCAACCGTGTAGACAAAGTGGGTCAACATAATGCTTCCCAAGGTGAGCAGCTTTTCAACCTTTAGAGCCAGAGAGTGAGCGTACCTGAAGCAGCCCAGGCTTTCGTCCTCCCGAGGCAACGCTGAGGACTCTGCAATGATGGTGCATATTAACTGAGCCTTTTTCCACTTTTATAACCTTGGGAAGTAACTCAACATTGAGCCTTAATTTTATCACTTGTAAAATGGAGACTGTGGTGTTAGTGCCATGGTCCTCACCAAGGAGATGATGGCGATCTCTTAAAAAGGATATTAAGATCATCCTCCTCATTCTAGTCCTTCCTGCACATGTGTGTGGCTCTGTACTCTGGGCCTTCACATCACCAAGCTTACAGTCTGGTGAAGTCAGGCCTGGTTCCCTCAGAGCTTATCTGTTTCACCTCACAGGCGTGGAAGACATTTTGGTGAAGCCAAAGGCGGACAAGACGAGACATCAGATCATTGAAGAATCCACCCAGTGTGGCCCCCGAGTAAGGAGAGGCTGGGAGCCAGGCGTGCCACAGGAACATTGGGTATCCCGCAGAAGGAGACCCACACCCTTTTCATTTCACGGCAGCCTGTGATGTGTTCTTTTCATTCCAGGCTGTCAGGGCTGCATTAAACCTGCCAGAAACTGCATCATGTGATGAGGTCCGAGGGAAATGGCAGGATGCCCATCTGGGCAAAGACCAGAGGGATTTTAATGTGATCGATTTGAAGTTCAAGGAGGAAGTGAACCATTACAGCAATGAGATTAACAAGGTTAGCCTGGTGGTGTATGCACGTATCTCCATCTTTTGAATGTGGATTTTAAAAAAATATATGTATATTATATTTTGATTCTTGTCCAAGAACCTTTGGAGCACTTTGGCTTTGTAACAGTTTATTAAGTTCAGTTTGGGGTCGGCTAGGTAGAATCCATCCTTCTGAATACGTTCAGGGGCCTCATCTGTCACCTCATTAGGGTCTGGGAAGACCTTTTGTTGATGCTGAGAGGAAATGCTTTGCACTGTTTTCCTTTCTAAGTGTTTTTGTTGTGGAGTGACTGTGTGAAAGATCTGCAGAAAGCAATCTTTCCCACAGGGCTTCTATGGATGGACAAGAAGACTGAAAGGCCAAAAGCATCACTTTCTGTAGCTGGTCAGGAGTGAAGCCTGACTTCAAATCCTGTTTGTATTTTGTACCTGATGGGTGACCTCAGGCGAGTGACATAACCCACCAGTCTGTGCATTGGTGTCCTCATCTGGGAGCAGACACAGCTAGGGCTCAATGTCCTTTGGCATAGAGGAGCTGTTCTGGCCCTCATGCTGCATTCTGGGCCTCGAGGTCTGGGCTGAGGAGGAAGCGAGGCCAGCAGTCAACAAGTCATTTGGTCTCTGGGGGCCCCTCACATGGTCAGGAGACAGACCTCTCTTTGATAGTCATGTCACCCTCAAGAGCTTTTGCCAGAGGGACCTTCCCAGCACCACTGGACTGGCTGAAATTTTAGAGGTGGAGAGTTGTCTCCAGAGCATCTCAGAGTGGCTTCTTGTCCCCAGCTCTCTTGTTCCTGCTACCGCTTCCCACTCAGTTTCTGTCCCTCCTGCATGTGGGCTGGCTCTCTGGAACCCCAGGCAAAGGTGGAAACAGAGCCAGAGCTGGTTCAGCATCTTCCCAGGCTCCCCTGCGGAGTTGGTCCTAAAACCAAAGTGAAGCTCCGCCTGTGTGCTGGTAACTGCAGACATGATGTGGATATTGGTGATCTCCTGACTGTGTACCAGTTTATAAGGGCGTAACTTTAAAGTTTGTTCTTCCTAGCTCCTATCTAGAATCACAGACTGCATATACCAGCCTAGCCCGCACTTCTTTTTATCTCACTTTTTGCCACAGTTTCAGCAGTGAATGAAACCTAATGCCCCTGACATGAGATATGCGAGCACGCATTTTACTTCTCTCTAGAGTTCTAGCAGAAATATTGTATCAAGTTTTCTGTGGATCAGTATTCTCACTTTATTCCGTCCACATACTGGATTTACCCTCTGAACCTGGAATTTGCAAGGGGGTGAAGTCACTGACCAGTGTATTGATTCTTTCTGCAGGCATGCATGCCCCTGGGCCTGCACAGGCAGTTCCCAGAGAACAACCTGCAGATGATGGTGCAGTCAGGAGCCAAGGGATCAACTGTGAACACAATGCAGGTGAGAGCAAAAGTGGCTTTTGGCAGCTGTACCAGACAGGTGGGATATTGGCGGGAAGCAGTTTTCAGGTTCATTTCTGATTTGAAAGGATTCTGTATAAAATGTGATAAGGCCCAAAAACCCTGAAAACATATAAATCACTATAACACTAACCACAATCACTGTTAAAGATTGAAGCAGATATATGTGGGATATGCATAAGGTAGATACCTGTTTACATATGGTTTAGTGTATTGCATATATGTTCAGGTTATAAATATACACTATGTGTTTAACTTCTCAGTTGCTATCTCACTTTTGCATAATCTGTGTTCCCCCTAATACCACATTATGAGAGTTGAGTTGTGGAAATTACATAAACTTTTGAGGCTCGTTGTCATTTCAGATTTCCACAGTGCTATGGAGGCCTTTTCACAGATCTTTTCACAGTTTTTCAGTCTGTATGACCTTGAAAGGGCCCTAAGGACTACCCCATTTGAAAGCCAGGTGGCCCTCAGGAAGCCCCCGATGGAAGGAAAATCTAGACACTCTGCCCCCACTTCCACACCCCGAGTTTCCATAGTTTGTTAAGCAAATGACTCAATAGCTTGAGCTCTCTTTTAGCTCTAAAGTATAACAGTCACAATGAGTTACTTTTTGTTGTGAACCTCCACGTCCTTGTTAGGGCCCTCCAGTCTCTCTCAGGTATATAACACTTGGGGTTAACTTCCTTTGAAGCAGCTAGGAAAGGGGGTGACACCCTGGGGTGTTGATGTTGCTAAGAGGCACATCTAGAAGATTTGTTTTTCAAAGTCTGTCACCCCTAGGTACCTGCAATGACTCCTCCTCCACCATGGGAAAGTTGACAGCTGTAGGCAGGGACTAGGCTTTTCCAAACACAGCTCATTTTTAACTGACCCCAAAGTGAAAATCCAGATCAATAATATACTTACTTTTTCTTAAAATACAAGCTTTCCTAGTTTACTTAACTAGTTTGGCCTAGAACTTGGTTCCCATGTAGCTTTTCTGTTCCTTCTTGATAGGACAGAGGTTTTTGGCAGTTTTGTTGTTGTTTTTAACATACATGTAGATCTCCTTTCATTTATTTTCCTTTCCCCAGATCTCCTGCTTGCTGGGCCAGATTGAACTGGAAGGTCGGAGACCTCCACTGATGGCCTCTGGCAAGTCACTGCCCTGCTTTGAGGCTTATGAATTCACCCCTAGAGCTGGCGGCTTCGTTACTGGAAGGTTTCTCACAGGCATTAAGCCTCCTGTATGTGTATTTTGGTATTTCCATTTGGTGTTTTCTTTATTTCTTATTTCTAGGCTCAGTGATAGGTGACTTACGACCCTAGCAATAACTTTGAGCAAGAACACTGAAATGATAAATGTCAGGCCACTTGCAGCCAGACCCTGGGTCCCAAGAAGACACAAGCATGTGATATTTACCAGTTTCATGCCAGAGCATATGTGCATAGCAAGCACTCAGTGTGCTGGTAAATGAAAAACTGAGTAGGACCAGTCTTGGCCCTGCCTTTTTCTGCTACATGACCTCTCTAAATGGGGTTACCTTCCTTTGAACCAGCTAGGAAAGGAAATGTCACCCTGGGGTGTTGATGTTGCCAAGAAACACATCCAAGAAATTTGTTTTTCAAAGTCTCTTCCCCCCAGGTACCTGCCATGACTCCTCCTCCACCATGGGACAGTTGACAGCTGTAGCCAATGTCTACAGTAGAATTCTCCCCTAAGAGGAGGCTCTCTCCTCACACTCAAAAGCAAAGGCTTTCTCCGTGCTGACACCTATTACTCCTTGGTGTGGTACATGTCTGAATGCTTGACCATGTGGTCAGGCCACTGAGTCCAGATTATAAATTATTCTAGGGCCACTGACTGATCCACAGCTCCTCTCTTCACCCTCCACAGACTCCAGTACTCATTCGTGGCCTCTGGCCTAGGAGGGTAGAGCATTGTTACAGAGTGGAATTTCTCAGTTTTTTTACTGTGACTCCTCAGTGGGTTAAGAAATTATAGGAGGGGCCAGAAGGTTAGCTCAGTGGTTCCTGTGCCTGCCTCGCAAGCGCAAGGTTCTGAATTCAATCCCTGGTAACCACATACAATGCTGGGCATGGAGACTCACGCCCACCAGCAATCAATACCACATACCACAGTGCCGGGCGTGATGGCTCACGCCTGTGGTCCCAGCACTCAGGAGGCAGAGACAGGAGGATTGCTGAGTTCGAGGCTTGCCTGAGCTACAGAGTGAGCTCAGAGCCAGCCTGAACTATGAAAAAGAGAGACCCTGTCTCAAAAAAAAAAAAAAAAATCATAGGAGTAGACTGGGACCAGCATTCCTTTATATAATGGAACAGAATGGACAGATAAGGAAAACATCAGAGTTTATCTCCTACTGAGGGATGGGCTAGTACCATAAGGTTTTAGTTTGGGTTTTATGTCTTTATGTGCTTGTGTGTATATATGTCTGCATTTGCTGGTTACTTTTATAAACATATCCTTACTGTAGGTTGCACTAAAAAAGCTCAGAAAAGACCATGTAGTTCTGCTCACCTTGTTGGAAGCAGAAGGCAGATGTCAAGGCTGAACTGCACAGTGGAGGGGCACTGGTGCTATCTCTCTTTGGATGGAAGCTTGGGGTGTGGTTCTGTGGAGCTGCAGAGGGATACAGAGGACACATGACTCCTGTAGACAGGAGATGTATTTTCTCATCCACTCCACCTTCAGGCAGGAAAAGACACAGAACTGCAAGGGAGGATGTTCGGGGAGACATTAGTGTTATCAGAGCCAAGGGCCCAGCAGAACAGGGGGAGGAGTGGGCTGTCTGGTCAGGAGAAGCTGCTAAGGGTATTGGCCTGAGTGGCCCTCCAGGAAGGGCAGAGTACTCACTGTCACTTTTGGGACCTGGGTCCCCCTGTCCCGCAGGAGTTCTTCTTCCACTGCATGGCAGGGCGAGAAGGCCTGGTGGACACCGCTGTGAAAACCAGTCGCTCTGGCTATCTCCAGAGGTAAGACCATCAGTGTGTCTTGTCTCTGGCTGAAGAGTCTTTGGCTGATAAAAACTATAAAAGCCTTCGTGTGTGGCCTGAGGCAGAAAATCAGCAGGTGTTTTTCCCCTTCCACAGAACTGGTAGAGTCTGTATTCAGAGGCTTACTTTAACCCCTGCTTTGGGAGCTTTGGTTATAGGGTGTGGTCTTAGGCAATGATAAGCTTGTGCTCATATGAGAGGTTGAGGGTCCAGAGCTGTGCAGAGGATTCCAGGCTCCCTGCCTGTACATCTGTGATTGATGTTCCCTCAGTTATAGGCCTCATCTTGGGGTTCCCCTCTTGACCAAACCTGCTTGATTCTCTCCTTACTGGTAAGAAAAGGAACAAACAGCCCTGTAACAGGTCTTGGTCTGGGCTGAGAGGATCCAAGCTTACACCTGAACAAGGCCTGACCCCAGGACCCCAGTAGGGTGGGACAGAGATCCCTGCACTCCAGTTTCTCTCTGCTGGGGTGCAGTGCTCAAGGTTGGTTTGGGGGGGTTTGTCATGGTTCATCCTGAGCCCGTGGAACCTGTGCTGGTAGAAATGATGATAGGAAATGCAGGAGATGTTGAAAGTAAATTCCCTCCAGCCTGGTTTTCAGTTATGTCCTCAGGGAACTCTGTTAGCTAAGTTCCTCCCTCCTGAAGGTCTGCTGATGTGTTCTGGCTTTGTCCTTTCTCCTGTTTTCTGAGCTCTCGTTTTGCAAACATGCATAGCATGCTGTGGTTCCTTTCCCCTTGATTCCCACACCGGTGCCCCATGGGCACTGGGGTGAGAAGGGGAAGAGTGGGGTTAAGGTAAGAGATTCACCCAGGTGGCCTGTTTGCAGAGCTGGCAGTACCAGCAGGGACTCACACTCTCCTTACTGGATTTTCAAGAATACATGTGTAATATAAGAAAATGCTAGAAAACATGACCAAATAAGTAGGGGTAGAAATCCCGTGTGTTGGGCAGGAGGCCTCAAGGCCGATTGCAAACAGGGTGAGCAGAAGGAGGGCATTGGAGTTCCTGTGTGGAACAGAAGAGCAGCAGCTTTCAGGGCAAAGGCCCAGACATCTGCCGGCTGTACCTCCAGCAGGAAGCTGATAGAGGCTCTTGATTAGGGCAAGCACAGTGCAGCACCTCAGATGGCCCAGGCTGGAGGTGGGAGGCAGTGGAAAGGACGAAGTAGGTGTAGGGAAGGCACAGAGTGAAGTGCTAAGGGGCAGAATGGCACAGCTGGCCAAAGCAGGATGCTGGGGGGCAGAGAGGAGGCATGGGTGGGCATGAGGCGGTAGTAGCCGGGTATTTAAGTGAGCGCATGAATGGACCCTCAGAGAGGAGGCCTGAAGCTCAGTTATGGCCATGCAGAGCAGTTGTTGAGCCCTGTGAGGTCAGCAGAGAAAGGGCCAAGACCAACACATCAACCTATGCAGCAAAAGAGGCTGCATTCAGCCCCAGCCTAGGCAGGCTCTGGGCTGGGCACCATGACCACTGTGGTGACTCACACTATCCTCAGAGTTCAGGGTGGGTGTCAGGCGAAAGGAACTAGGCTCCTGGAAACCTCCTCCCAGGGTGACAGAAGGAAAACTGACGCAGAGTAGCCAGAGGGGTAAGCAAAGATCAAGCCCAGGGCACAGGGCAAGTGAAGTTGCATGAGGCAGCCAAACAGGAAGACTGAGGGCAAAGGCCACCAATTTAGGGCTGTGACATCAGCATTTAGTTCTGGATGAACTTTCATATCCCTGACAGTCACTGGACTGACAGTTCCAGAATCCTTGCCATCTCCTCTGCCTCTCCTGCTCTGTGGCTCTAATAATACTGTTCCCTGGGGAGCTTTGTGGAGCAAATGGACAAAGGGCCAGGCCATAGCCCCAGCAGCTGTGTTAGGTGGGAACTGGTTCTAGTGGCAACTAAGATGCTTAGTCTTCAAGAAATGCAGCTCCTGGCTGGTGGGGGATGCTGGAGCCTGGGCCACTGAAGCTGGTGTGTGTGCTTGAGTTGTGTGTGGCTCAAGTACAGAGTCCCCTTCCTTCCTTCCTCTGCATATTCACCCACAAGAGGGACACTGGTTGGCCCTCAGCTGATGGTCTTCTTACAGGTGCATTATCAAGCATCTAGAAGGGCTGGTTGTTCAGTATGATCTGACGGTCCGTGACAGCGATGGCAGCGTGGTGCAGTTCTTATACGGGGAGGACGGCCTGGACATCCCCAAGACACCGTTCCTGCATCCCAAGCAGTTCCCCTTCCTGGCCAGCAACTATGAGGTGGTGCCACCCCTGGGCCTTGAGGGTTGGGGCCTCCCACGTTGACACCCTGAGCTTTGCCACCCTGTACAGTCGAGTAGAAGTGTTCATATAGTACCCACCAAGGCCCTGAAGTACTTGCCATTTCCAGAGCCTCTCTGTGGACTTAGATCCCTTTTGGTGGTGGCAGGACATAGGCATCCCTGGGTGACAGCCACTGTTAGGGGTACTCGCCCTGTGCCAGGCCCTAAGCCAGGAAGCACATGGAATCTAGTTTCATCCTCGTGACTGCCAGGGAAGTTGGCAGCGCTCTGCCCAATTTATGGTTGGTGCACCTGAGGGTCAGAGAGAGCTGAAATAGCCAGCTGGTAAGAGCGCCTGAGCCCAGGCCCACCTGATACTCGCGCTGACTTTCCTACTGCCCCACGGCTCTGGTGATGACCATCTCTGTTGAGGAGCAGTCACCGCAGTTTGCGTACAGTAAGTCTTCAACTTAAAAACAGTTTTCATTCTGGGAGAGCTCATCAGTCATAATCATTCGTAAGACCAGCAAAGTGTGTCTTACATACCTTTGACACAGATGTACCATGTAGAGCATTAAAAAGCCAAACACAGCCACAGAAACAGTATAGAGTATTTTTGCTTTGACCTTAAAATGGTATGGTAGACATGTGAGCTATTTCTGTGATTTACTCACATCTAAAATGCTCCAAATGTGGGGCCTGTTCTTATCTGTAAAAATTGAAACTCAAGTGTTCTTAAGTTGGGGACTTACTCTACTGGGAAACTCAAACTCCCACCTAGCTGATGGTGGAATCAAGGGCCCTTTGTTTTCCAGCAGCTGTCTCAGTACTATGGCTGTCCTCTTCCTTTCCTCCCAGAGCTCCCTCAGCTCCTGGACGGACTGAAAGGTCCACTCTGTCCTGCCCCTGACTACTTTGGCTCCCGAGACCCCAGTCCCCAGGCTGGGTTTGCACGTGAGAGCCCTGGTCCACAGTGGGTTCTTGGTCCCTGTATGAGGAGGTTTCACAGGGACTCCTCAGGCCCCTGGGTCCAGTGCAGTTGTGCAGCTTGGCCCTTCTGTGACACCCTCATCTCTTTCATCTTGCATGTGGTTGGCTTATTTAGGTTATAGTAAAAGCCAAGCATCTCCATGAAGTTCTATCCAGAGGAGAATCCCAGAAAGCTCTCCGCCACTTCAGAGCCATCAAAAAATGGCACAGCAAGCATTCTGACACCCTGCTGAGGAGAGGTGCCTTCCTGAGTTACTCCCAGAAGATTCAGGCGGCAGTGAGAGCCCTGAACCTTGAGGGCAAGAGCCAGAATGGCCGCAGCCCAGAAGCTCAGCAGGTAACGTAAGGGGCTGTGCTCCATTGCCTGGCATGTTCAGCCCTTAGCTGGGTAAGGAATGAGTGGTCCCCTCAGAAAGCGTGATTGTGAAATCCATCAGAAGATAAGTGGACTCAAATAGGAATGTTAGGGGACTTTCCCAGGGTGTGTAGGTCTGGGGGAGATGCTAAGGGTGCTGACTTTGGGGTTCCTCACCACCCCAGGCCTGAAGGAATGAGAGTAGTCACCAGAATTGGAGAGGGTGACTGTGGGCAGAGCACCAAGTAGAGACCCACTGGTGAGAGGTCAGGAAGAAAGCCCAGCACCACTGTCCTGCCTTCCACTGTGCTGCTGGCATGTGTCATTAGCCAGACACTCAGACGGCTAGGAGTGGGAAGACAGGTGCTCTTGGAAGCAGTGGGGCCCAGAACCTGTGGAGGAGCCTGCGTCATTCACCTTACTGTCCTGGTTGGCCTCAGACAGGTCTGACTTTGCCTCTTGTCCTTGCATAATTATTAACACTTCCCCATTTGTCTCCAGAAGAGTCCAGTTGGACAGTTAATTATGTGGTCACCCTAACTGCTTGAGAGGGCCCGGATGAGGAGCCAATAGAATCTTGGAGAAGCGGGGTACCTGGGGACACATTCAGCTTCTCCAGCTTTAATGGTGGAGTTGATTTTCTCATCACACTCAGGCTCCTGTTGTACTCTGCTCCGTGCTATTATTTGGAACCAGAGCCTTTGAGCCTCCTCAGGCCACTGGGTCTCCCCAGAAGAGAAGCCTATTCCTGGTCCCTTCCCGTGTAGCTAAGACCTCTCTCCTACCCTGTGTTCAGATGTTGCAGATGTGGTATGAGTTGGATGAGCACAGCCGGCGGAAGTACCAGAAGAAAGCAGCCCCTTGTCCTGACCCCAGTCTGTCTGTCTGGCGCCCAGATATCTACTTAGCGTCTGTGTCAGAAACATTTGAAAAAAAAGTTGATGACTACAGCCAGGAGTGGGCAGCCCAAGCAGAGAAGAGTTTCGAGAAATCAGAGCTTTCTCTAGACAGGTGATGACATTGAGTTGTTTAACAGTGTATGCAGCAGGAAACTTCCTCCGAGGGAGGATGTGACAGCAAGGGGCCCTTTGCAGGCCTCAAGGGCTCTGCGTCAGACCAGAGAAGGTAGGCAGGAGTGGGCAGGCTCCCCGTTGGAGCCAAGACCCAGAAGAGTCTCTGCTGGGATCGAGGCATGCAGAGATGGCCTCTCTTGAGTTCAATGTAGTGGCCATGGCACCTTTTCATGAGGGCTTGGAGCTTTGGGTTTCCAGGCTTGAGGAGGGCCTAATTGGAGGCCTCAGATTGGACCAATTTCTCTCTCTCTCAGTGTCTCTCTTTACACACACACAAACGCATGCACACACGCGCACACGCACTTGCTTCAGTAATGAACTGAAGCCCACAGTCTAGGTGGGTGGGAACCCTTGCTTGACACAGCACAGTATGTCAGAGTGTCACAAGAGCCACCCAGAATGCTGCTCCTCACCAGTCCTAGATCCATCCTTCAGCTCACTAAGCCTGCAGAGCTGAAGACCTTGAGACCATCTGCCATAGTTAGGCCCTTGTTCTGACCCTGGTGACACCAGCAAACCACATGGGTGGTCCTGGGTGTCAGATTGAAAGCTGAGTGATAGGAAGCAGGGGAGGCACAGCCGTGAGTGGAGGAACTGAGAGAGGCCAGGATTCTCTTTCCTGTCATGTGTTTTCCCCAGCCAGACCTCAGAGATTCCCAACCAGCTTGTCTAGCTGCCAGCTGGGCTTTCCATGGGAGAAGAGCAAGATCCAGCTCTCCCACCCCATCCCCACTGCACCACTGTGGCTCAAGAGGTTGCATTTACTTTCAGAAGGAGCTAGAAGGACTCGCAGAGGGTTGCAGCTCTGTGATGCTTATTTGCCAACTTGGTCATTCACACGCAACTTCCTTTGTTGTGGCCCTTCCTAGTTCCATGCACCAGGTAATAGTGTTGCTGGTGGCTCTTCCTGAAGGGCCAGGAGTTGTATGAAGAGTGATCAGTGCACTGCACAGTTGTGTGGCCTGGTGCTTTGGTGTGGGCTGCAGTCACTTGCACTGGTGAAGGTCTTTACTAGGTGCTTAGTGAACCTGAGCCCCCAATTGGTACATTCAGAGGTTTAAGCCCTCTCCAAACTGTCACAGCTTGGAGTTGGGGTATAAAGTGAACGAAGGAAAATGTGAATAATGAGTCCAGGAACTCACTGCCTCAGGCCTGTAGAAACTGGCCCTGTGGTGGATACATGACGTCCTTGGGGCATGTGTGAACTGTGCAAGTGTGAAAGCCTAGCACTTCCTGCCTGGCTGGCATCTGTACTGTGTGATTTTAGGATCACAGGATCTTCAACAAGAGTCTAAAGATAAGAGGGATCATATGCCTAGGAAAACAAGCCCAGGAAGAGCCAGAGGGTTCTGCCTTCTGATTTTGGGTGGATATGCCAGGTGGTCTGGTACCCGCTCCTGACCCTGCTGCCCCTTGGCATCTCCAGGCTGAGGACACTGCTGCAGCTGAAGTGGCAGCGCGCATTGTGTGACCCCGGTGAGGCCGTGGGCCTGCTGGCCGCCCAGAGCATTGGGGAGCCCTCCACGCAGATGACCCTGAACACCTTCCACTTTGCAGGCAGAGGAGAGATGAACGTGACCCTGGGCATTCCAAGGTGGGGGCTGCAAGGGTGCCTGGGGGAGAGGAGTCATTACTGAGGAGAATTAACCTGTGAGTGAGGAGAGGCTGGGTCTCATGAGAGTGGGCAGCAGGGTTGAAGTTTCCACAGCTGACTGATTTCTGTGACCAGCCCAATGCCCAGGCCTTTTAGGACTTTCGTTTTTCTCTCTGCATCAGAGTTACCAGGAATGTTAGTGGGACTACACCCAGGAACATTGCATCCCCACACGGGGCCTCGTGGTTGCCCTGTGGTCCAGAAGCACCATTCACATAGAATGCCAACCTGTGGCCCTGGCCCTTCAGGTACATGTATGTACCCTGTAGCCCAGTGACGTCTGGGCCAGGGGAGGAGCGCAGATTCAGACTTTCAGCGTTCAGTCTACAGGCCTGCTCCTTGCTAGTGGATGTACCGTGGATGGCTTCCTATAGAATGCAGGAGGCCAGACCCACAGGCAGGCAGCTGGGAGTGCTGATGAGCCTCAAAGTGAGGCTCAGTAGAAGCACTGCACATGTTCATTGCCTTCCCAGCATCTCATTCAATAAGTACCTATTGTGTGCAAGTCCAGGACTCACATGCCATACCTTGAGGAGCTGGCAGTCCAGAAAATAGTCTTGACAGGAGAGTCGCTGTCTCATGGGACCAGAGCCAGGACTCTGATCCAGCGTATTGCCCTATAAGATCCCAGGGCCCCTCTCACATTGCCAGAGTTCTGACATCTATAGACGAGGGACCTGGTCACCTCATGATTGATGTACTCTTGTTCCGGGGCAGGTTGAGGGAGATTCTTATGGTGGCCAGCGCCAACATCAAGACACCCATGATGAGTGTGCCCGTGTTCAACACCAAGAAGGCCCTGAAGAGAGCGAAGAGCCTGAAAAAGCAGCTCACCAGAGTGTGCTTGGGGGAGGTAACTCATGCCCACACTGCATGTGACGGGATGGCTGAACCTGTGTCCTCCCACCGGTGCAGAGCAAACTGCCAACTGCTCAGACCTTCAGCCCAGGTTCTCAAAGGGAAAGACAAGCTGACTTTGCCAAATGCTTCACAGGGATGGATCCAAAAGCTTTTAAAGATAATCATTAGTTCCACACCAGGCCTGAAATGACAGGGAGCACTTCCTGGGCTAGCTTACCAGCTCCGTAGAAGCCCACTTCTCACAAGCTCTGACTGCTCTCTGGAGATTCCACCTGTGGCCCTACTCGCTCTGAGAAGTCCTGCTAGCAGAGTGCACTAGAATTTCTTCAGAGTTTGGGCCCCAGCTCCTGTCTCCTCAAGCCCTTGGTTTCCCATAACCCACTTGTGCATTTACCTGGGACTTAAAACAAACCACGTTTTCCTTGTCTGTCTGTTTGTAGGTGTTACAGAAAGTCGACGTTGAGGAGTCCTTCTCTATGGGGGAGAAGCAGAACAAATTCCGAGTGTACCAGCTACGCTTTCACTTCCTGCCACATTCATATTACCAGCAGGAGAAGTGCCTGAGACCCGAGAACATCCTGCACTTCATGGAAACAAGGTCAGGATGTGGGCCGTGTTTGTCCTTGACCTTGACTCGTGCAGCACACTGCTGGTCTCTGCTGCATGGAGACTGGGTACGTTTGCCCAGTGAGCCCTGTAGGGAAAGCATTTCAGAAAACAGCAGGCCTTGGAACCTGGTCTGAAAACCTCACCATCAGTTTAGCTTGTGGGTACAACCTTGCGAGCCACACATCACTCCCTAAACCCAGTTCCTGTTTTTGGTTGATGTGTCAAGATCGTTGCCATTTTGAGTTTGCAGTGTCCAGCCACAAAAGCACAAGGGAGAGGAACGAACCCTGTCATAGCAGCACCTCTGTGAGTTGGACCAGCACAGGGTGTTAATGTTTACTGGGATGTGATTCTGGGCAGCAGAATGTGGTTTATAGTCTGCTAAGAAAGGACAGAAAGCTGAGCTCATGCTGCTTTCAGACCTGGTTCTCCAACCAGGATTTCCTCCATCCTTTTACGGAGGACCAGGCATATTCTACTTCTTGTCTGGTGGAGAGAATGAATTTCCCTTTTCCTCTTAAGTTGGATATTGGAAGAGCTCAGGCCACAGTGCTGAGTGCACCGGATCAGGAAGATGGGCTCTCGGGGATCGGAGCAAGTGGGAAAGAGCCAGCAAAGCACTTTACCTCACCTGCTGTGGACCCCAGCAGGCAGCAGAGCCTATGAAGCAGGTTGGGAGGCCCTTGGCAGACAGTGTGGAACCCATCTCGAAATTGATTTTCTCTCTGCAGGGTAGCCAGATATTCTGACATTTTGTTTTTTAAATTTTTTCCATTCTTTGTTTATCTGGATATATGTTTTTGCTTTTATTAAAAATAAAAAGTCTTCTAACTTTTAAATACCAGCAACCAATTCTATGCTTTTAAAAACTTGGAGAAAGCTCCTCTGCCCTTCCTCATCCCGCACGAGCCAGTCAATGGCAGGGGGGCCCAGGAGAGGGTTTCTCTCCTGTCTTCTGCCCCTTGCCCTCTGCTCTTCTCCCTGAAGATGAAGCCTGGCTTCTCTGGGGAGCTCTCTGTGTAGGTGGCATTGGGATGGTAGATAAACCAGAGTCTGAACTCAGCCTTTTGGGTGTGGGTCGCTTGCCAGGCACATCCTATCTGGGGTGACACAGGCCTTGGACAAGATTCCTCACAGAGCTGTGGGGAACACCTGTGTCAGCACTGGCTTGGAAGATTTGTCCCATCCAGCAGTTGTTCCTCCATGCGCTCTGGGCTGCTGGGCAGAGTGGCAGAAGAGCAGCATGCGTTCCAGTCTGCCAGCTTGGTAATTAAGAGAGGAGTGCGCAGATATTTGTGGCTGCCCAGCATCCCTCTTCTGAGAAGTGGGAATAAGGATCATATGGCCTCTCTGAAGGCCTGAGTCTGTGGGCTGCCATGTTTCTCTGCTCCCAAAGCTCCATCCTGGGAGGACTGCATGAGGCTGGCGCTGGGCCGTGCTCAGAGCTCTCAACTTGCACCACCTCATGGAATTGAAATCAGTAAATCATTTTTTTCAATTTCCTTCTTGATAAGTGAAAGCCCTGGCTTGTTCCCAGCAGTAAGCACTTCTTGACCTCCTAGTTGTATTCTGCTTTTGCTCTTGAGCAGCCGTCGTCAGCAAGGGCATGTCAGGTGCTAGGGTAGAGATCATCAGCAGCTCCTGCACAAGGGCCTGCAGTCTTGGGCAAAGATAAAAGAGGGAGCCTCTCTGACCTGGACTGAGGTTGGAGTCCCTGGTCCCTCAGCGGCAGCGCAGCCACATGAAAGCTTCTGTGTATCCACTGGGAGTGGAAGTGGGCAGGGTGAGCTTTCAGAAGAGCTGCCCTTCCTCCCTGCCATGCTTTCTCCTCCTTTCTCCCCTTTCTGTCTCTTCTTCCTGTTTTCCCACCCTCATTTTTCTCCCCTTCCCTTCCTTCCCCTCATTCTTAATTACAAGATGTGAGACTTTTTGTGACATAAAATAGAGCAGAAAAGAAAAGAAACAGACAAGTGTTTCTGTGCATGGAGATGTGTAAGCATTGAGGTCGGCCTTGATGTCGGCGCTGGCACCCGTCACTTTGAGTGTTTGTACTAATGATCTGGAAGGTGGGTGGGAGATGAAGAAGAAGGAGCACTGGGCTAGGAGTTGGAGGCTGTAAGTCCTGGCCACCCGACCTGGGTATGAGCCATCTGCAGTTTGAGCATTATGACAGCTCTCCACTAGCAGGTGGTGGAGCTTTAAGACACTTCTGGAAACAGCCAAGGGTCATGTTCCTAGTTTGTAGTTATTTATGTGGAATCAGAGGTACCTTGGCCCCTTCCCCTGAAGTTCCCTTTTATTTGCCACTCTGCCAGCACCACCTTCAGGGAGCAGTCCTTGTGGACCATCACTTCCTTGGCCTGGGCACAGTCACAGAAAGACAAATGACTGCACCTCCAGGAAACACTGGCACATTGCCACATGTCTACTGCATGCCGACCAGTGTTCCTTCTACTCCATCATCTCCCATGTCCTCACCTGCCCTGGTCACCAGAGAGAGGCATGGTAGCAAGGATTTCTGGGGGATCAGGGAGGGCTTCTTGGAGGAGCAACACGTTCATTTTGACCCAGTGCATAGATGGGAGCTGCAGGAACAGCAGGGAAATTGGCTGCCTGAGGGCGGGAGCAGATGGGCAGTTGGGTAAGAGCCTCACCTAGAACACTGCCACAAAATGGGACAGCCTGGGGTGCCTTATTAGCTGGAGCAGTGACCGTGTGTGCAAGGGGAGCAGCCCCCTGTCACAGGCGGATCCAGGCACTCCTCTCCAGGCCCAGCCTCCTCTCCTCTGGCTTCCTATCCCATGCTCAGTGCCTGGTGAACAGTGTATCGCTAGATTAGTGGGTGAGGAGCCTTTTATTTGCCAAGGACAGAAACCTCAACAAAAACACATTCCTCTTTTAAAATCTACCAAAAAAAAAAAGGAAGCGAGGGTAACAGTCTCGTTCTTAATGAACAAAACAATATAAATATTTAACCCACCCACTTTTCAGATTAAGACTCAGCTCCTTGCAGGCCAGGACCCTGCCTTTTCTCCCTCATTTGCCCCTGGGGATACTAACTGGCATAGGATGGTGCTCAGAGAGCACGGGATGGATGTATAATCCAATGCTTTCCGCAGCTGAAAGCAGTGTGGGTTGGTCAGCTTTTCCATCCTGATGAACAAGAGGCAAGGGGTTGTCCAAGAGAAGCAGCAGTGTGGAGGGCACAGGGTAAAGCCCTAAGGGACCCTGAGAAGGCCTGGCTCAGGAACGGGGGCCGTGGGCCAGGAGAGGCTCTGTAACTGCAGGTGGGTTCCCCAACTCATTTGGCTCCAACCTGTTGACATGACTTACATTGTCACAAAGTAACTTGTCACTGTCTTTTGAAATTCTGATGAGCTTTATGAGCTCTTCATTCTCTGTCCCATGTGAGGGGCCTCCCAGACCAATGAATAGGGGGCACCTCTGCCCTGAGCATGTTGACTTCCTGGAGATGCTGAGGGTGACAGGCAAAGCACTGCTCCGTCCTGATTAGACAGCAACTACGTTGGCACCGACAACTGTCATTTATCACGTACACATCCTGCCTGGCCCTAGGAAAAGTAACAGACTAGGATCAGCTCTGATTCTTAAGATTGGACCATACTAATACCCTTGTTGTGTAGATAAGCAATTTATAGAACAGGAAGCTTCAGAGGCACAAAGCCACGTAGTCCAGAAGTGACTGAGCCAGTATCCGGATCGGGCCTTCCAGTTTAGAAAGTAGGAGGGGAGCTAGTGGATAGGTGAGACTGGCCTCTGCTGCATGTGTTCATCCCTTGTGGGACTCCCTTGGCATTCTGCCCCATGCAAGGGGAGGGCAGGATGTGCTGGCACTGATCATGGGGTGTGGGTTTCCTCTCCTTTCAGGTTCTTTAAACTTTTGATGGAATCTATCAGAAAGAAGCATAGTAAAGCATCAGCCTTCCGAAGCGTGAATGCTCGAAGAGCTACACAGCGGGATCTCGATGATGCTGGCGAATCAGGGAGGAGTCGGGTGAGTGAGGCCTGGGGACCACTTGGGGCCGCATAGGGACAGTCCCAAGGTAGGGAGAAAAGTAGGGTCCTGTAGGCATCTTTCTGGGAAAGGCTATGGGACTGTCCTCAGCCCTCTGCTGGGCCTTTCCTGGTGGTGTCCGTCTCTCCACTCCCTCAGCCTTTGTCTGCTGTTCCGAGAGAGCCAGCCAGCCACATCTCCTTGGGGACAGTGGGCCAGGCCAGGGATGCTGCGGGTGCCATAGTGTGACTGGCCATAGACCAGCCCTTGACACTTCTGTGTGTTCTCTCAAGGACCCTCTCTAGGAGGTTTTCATGCTGAAGATGGATCTTCAGTGATGGTCCATGCTGAGCCTTGAAGGTTCTTTTTCTGATTTCATTTGGCTTCTGCAGACCAGATGAGCCAAGGCCCACCTGGCCGGGACCAAAGAGATACTTTGTAATAAAAAAGGCAAAAGGGCTGGAGAAGGATTGTTGTGGTGGAACATCGAGTACATACTTCCTCCTTTTCTCTTCCTATGACAAAATTGACTACAAATATTTGGAGCGATGTTTTATGCTGTCTTTTAAGGACTTAAAAAGCCCAGGCACTTGTTCTCTTTTTAAATGAAAGATTTACAAGTAGTGTACATGAAGCCTGAAGGAAAGGAGGCCTGGAGTCCAGGGCCAGCCCAAGGGTATGGGCTTGAGGGCTAGAGGGACAGTGTTGGACGGGAGAAGAGTAGGTAGATGGGCAGCTGGGGGGTGGGGGGGTGACGATGGCTGGGTGGTAGGTGGAAAGGTAGGCAGGAGAGCAAATGATGGATGGTGGACATTCGTTTGGGGATAGACACATGGATGCATCGAGCACTGAATATTGAAATTGATCGTTTTCCTTCTTGTCCTCACACCACAGGGAGAACAGGAAGGTGATGAGGATGAGGAGGGGAACATTGTGGATGCTGAAGCTGAAGAGGGAGATGCTGATGCGTCTGACGCAAAATCCAAGGAGAAGCGAGAGGAAGAGGTGAGGGCTACTGGCTGAGGAGAAAGGCCTGTGGTCTCATCCCTCCTCTGGCATTTGAAGACCACAGCCTGTGTGTCGTGCTGGGAGCCCACAGCGGCCTGAAGCAAGACCCTTTGACAAGCAGAGGAGGTTCAGAGGGCAGGGATTGGCTGGCGTCCCTCTGAGGGCTGCCTCTTGGATCTGGGTGACCCTGGATTTGAGTCAGACTGCAGGACCCCTAGAAGCCACTGGTCACCAGGCTATGGGAATGTGATACTTCCCCACCCCACCACAGGGCGGTCCTGCTGTGATATCTCTGTGGAGAAAAGGGACTGGTTAGAGGGGCAAGGGACTGCACAGGTGAGAGCTCAGGTGGGTGTGTGGAGTGCAAGGGCCAGACCAGGCAGAGAGCCCTGCATGTGGGGTAAGTGGGCCCCTTGCGACCAGGCCAGAGACAGCCTTTGTAGGGTCCTTGTTCTAGACACAAAGTACAGGTCATGGTGGAGCCCAGAGCAGCAGTCTACACACCATTTCCTACCAGGTGGATTATGAGAGTGAGGAAGAGGAAGAGAAGGAGAAGGAGGAAGAGGAAGATGATGAGGACGAACAGGAAGATGGGAACATGCGTGGTGAAGATGCTGATAGGGCCCATGAACCAGATGAGGAGATGGGCTCAGGGCTTGAGGAAGACTTGTCCCAGAAACCTCTCCGCCTCCACCGGGAGCCCCAGGGAGCCGAGGCTGTGGAGCGCCGCATCCAGGCCGTGCGTGAGGCCCACTCGTTCATTGAGGACTACCAGTATGACACAGAGGAGGGCCTGTGGTGCCAGGTCAGTGCGATGCTCCACTGGGTCTGGGATCAGGTCTACCTACTGGATGGCTTCAGGTGAGGCAGCCATACCAGGTCACCTGCTTTCCCAGCATGCACACCGTGAGATTACAGAATCTACGGATGTCTGAATCTTCTGCTCCAAAGCACAGCCCCACCTCACACATGCCACTTTGAAACCCCTAGTGAGCCAGAGCCCTCTGTTACTCAGGCAGAGTATGAGTCTCCTTTGCCAGGCCTTGCACGCTCTTTGAGAGGCGTCCTCTCGCTGAGTGTGCAGTATGCTGTCCTTGTTAACTTACCTCACAGCCAGCAAACAGGCACCTGAAAGCCCCCTGTACATGACCCGTGTTCCCACCCTGGGCCCTTCGTGGTTCCCTTCAGGACTAGGTGGTGTAGAAGCCTCATCATCTTATAGGCTTCTTATCTTCCCTCGGACCTTAGTTAGTGGTTCCCAAATGGTAGCATAACTAACAGGACTCACAAGTGGGTCCCAGGCCCATCGCAGCACGTGCACTGTTTGCCCACATTTGAAGGACAGTAGGGCAGGATTGAGCAGACGTGAGTCTCTGCGTGTCACTGAAGTCTGGCAGTGAGGGCCCGCTGCTCCTCCTCAGTGTGGGTGAGTGAAGGTGCCTGCTCCGGGGTCAGGAAAGCCAGCCAGTGCTCAGCCGCCCAGGGCTCACACTGCAGTCCGCCCACCAGCATGTCCCGGAGAGGGCTGGTGGTGCCCGGGTGCCTGGCACCTCCAACCTCCCTGTCTCTCATTCCTCTTGTAGGTAACGTTGAAGCTCCCTTTGATGAAAATTAACTTTGACATGAGCTCCCTCGTCGTGTCCTTGGCCCACAACGCTGTTGTCTACACAACCAAGGGCATCACTCGGTGCCTCCTGAGTGAAACCACCACCAGTAAGAACGAGAAAGAGCTTGTGCTGAACACAGAGGGAATCAACCTCCCAGAGCTGTTCAAGTACTCCGAGGTGCGTGTCCGCATCTCCAGGGTGCCGGCCGGTCTGGGACGAAGTGGTAGCCCTGGCCTCGTGTTGTCTTAAGACTTGGGACCTGACTAATTCTATCCCTTCCTAAGGTGCACATGCTTTTAAGAGGTGTTCCCCGAACCAAGTGCACATGCCACCACCACCACCCCATCCCACCCCGGAGACTCAGGACAGTGCACATGAACCTTGTCACAGCCTGTGGTGCAAAGACTTGCTAAACTTTGAGAGTTTCCAGTCTTTTTGAATATAGTTTTTTTTCTTTGAAATTAAGACCTTCCCCAGGTAGAGATGTAGGTCATGGTGTGTTGTATGCTGGCTTAGATCTGCCCACTTTATCTGATAAAGTAGGCCCAGCCTCACCCACACACCCCACACAGTGCTGCCAAGGCCCAGCACTCCTGTCCCACCTGTTCCCCAGAACACTCATCCTTTCCAAGTTGCTCTCAGCCCTGGACACAAGGGTCCCCCTCACAGACTATAAGGGCCCCTTTCCAGAGCCCCCTACCTCACATGCATGCTTGTGCCCCCACCGGCAGCTGCCCTGAGTAAAGCCAGGAGGTGCCTGCAGGTCCTGTGAATCCACTCCCCTCTCCGTGGATTGTGATTGGAGTCATGCGTGCTTTGGGGTTTGTTTCAACAAGGAGCAGGCAAGTTGCCGGTCTCTGTCTTCTGTGGAATGTGCCTGGTGCTGGGATGGTGGCCCTTCCAGGCACAGTGCAGAGCCACTGAGGGCTGCTCCAGGCTGGTGAGACCCAACAGACCTTGTAGGGCTGGCCTGTGCCTGCCTGTGTGTCCTGGGAGGCCTCAGGGCCCTCTGCCAAGGAACATCCTAGTAGACAGCTCTTTCTGTTTAAAGAATTTTCTGCACATGGAATCTAAGGTGTGTCCCGAATCATAGCCTAGATTCCAGTCACGGCAGCAGGACAAGCCCGAAGCCTGGCCAATGCATCCCTGGGCCATGTCTCCACATTTTGTCATCAGCTATGCCCCGTTACCAGGCACACTGACAGAGCTTGGCAGGGTGGAGGCCACACAGCCAGAGGGAGCAGAGGCTGGGCCCTGAATGCTTCCTTTCTCTCCCAGGTGCTGGACCTGCGCCGCCTCTATTCCAATGACATCCATGCCATGGCCAACACGTATGGCATTGAGGCTGCACTGCGGGTGATCGAGAAGGAGATCAAGGATGTGTTTGCTGTGTACGGTACGAGGGACACCAGAGGGTCAGGCCTGGGTTGGCTGTGTGAGGCGGAGCTCAGATGAGTGCAATGCATGCGCAGTGGGAGATCGCAGAGCCTGAGTGCCCCAGAGGGAACGTGGGGAGACAGCAGCTCTGTCACTGAGCTACTCGGTGGTTTCTCAGTAGCTGGTGTCTTTGGGAAGCCTCTAGAAGTTTGGTGACTTGGCCCATCCTGCCTGTAGGGTTCTGGTTCCCCTGGGAAAGAGTATGGATGGGTCATCATTTCTGAGCCTACTAGGTGGGCATGGAAAGCAGGATAGGACAGGCTGGTCCCCACACTGGGTACAAGGTGGCGGAGCCAGGAGGGAGCCCAGGGCATGGGCTGCAGGCAGCCTGGCTTGTATCTGGTGATGCTTCCCAGCTGTCCCCCCTTGTCTCTGCTTAATCCTTGCAAATGTTACCACTCCCATGACAGGCATTGCAGTGGATCCTCGCCATCTGTCCCTGGTTGCTGATTATATGTGTTTCGAGGGTGTTTACAAGCCACTGAATCGCTTCGGGATCAGGTCGAGCTCCTCTCCTCTGCAACAGATGACATTTGAAACCAGCTTCCAGTTTCTGAAGCAGGCCACCATGATGGGTGAGTGCAGGCAGGTGCCTGGGTCTTCCCTCTCCTGACTCACCCTGAGCAACACCCTGCCCCATCAGGCCCCTTCCACAGCACCGTGCACTCCAGGGAGTCTTTGGATGGTAGGGTGTGGGTGGGGGCAGCAGATGAGAAGGCTGCCTGTGCGCCTTGAAGGAAGAGGGGCCTCTGCTCTTTAAAGGCAGGAGCAGCACCACAGCATGCGTTGTCAGCTCCGGGAACTCAGGGCCCCCACCCCTCAGCATTAAGGTCCCTCAGCTGTCACATCACCCTCAGCTTCCCCCAAAGCCCCTCACGTGGGCTCTTGTGTCCCTCACAGGATCCCACGATGAACTGAAGTCCCCTTCAGCCTGTCTTGTGGTCGGTAAGGTTGTCAAGGGTGGAACAGGCCTGTTTGAGCTCAAGCAGCCCTTGAGATAGCAGTACCATCTGCCCAGCCTGGAGGCCCTGGGTATGGCGTGGCCACCACCGGAGAGGACCAGAGGGTCAGGCAGTCTAGAGTGCAACGGTGACCTCGGGCTCCAAAAAGCAGCTGGCCTTTGGGTGGAAGTAAAAAAAAGAGAGCGCCAATCTTCCATGCCTCCTCTCAGGATTATAACGCTCTGAGTCCCTCTAAGATGGCTGGGGTTTTGCTTGCATTGCAGAATCCTAAGAAACCCAGGCATGTTCCCTGGAGGACCAAGGACATACTAACTTGTTTTGCTGTTGGAGACCCAGGCCGCCTCCAGTGTAGCAAGTGAGATCTCGTTGCCCTGAGTGCCAGTGACTGCAGACAGGATTCCTTGGTCTCTGAACCGAAACAGAACCTGCCAGACCTTAGCTGGCCTGACCACCCAGGCTCTTTTTTTTTTTTAAGTTTTTGAGACAGAATCTCACTATGTAGCCCAGGCTAGCCTCGAACTCAGCAATCCTCCTGCCTCTGCCTTCCAATTGCTGGGATTACAAGCATGAGCCGCCACGCCCAGCCATCTGGGCACTTCCAGTGCCTGGGGACAGAGACCCGGAGTCCCCCAACCCAGGGCTTCTTCATGGACCAAGGGCAGAGCAGCATGGCCCTCCACTCACCCATCTTCCATGCCTGCGCTTCCCTGCGGGTCCTAGAGGCCGCAAGCAGTCTGTCCAGGACCCAGCAGTTCACCCTGCACAGAGAACCCCACTGGGGCCATCGGTCAGGCTGCCTGGCTTCCCCGCTGTGCTTTTGGATGTGTCAAGGTCTGCGGGCTCTGTGTAGGCCGTGCCATAGCCTGGGTCATCCAAGCCCTCTCCACGCCCAGATGGCAGCAAGGTGCCCTGGCATGAAAGGCAGAGAGAGGGCTTATCCAGAGGCTTTATAAAACCAGTGGCTGTTTCTATTTTTGTCTGATGTTATTCCAACTCAGGCTGAGTAATAAACATCACTGCAACTAGCTGTTGGGAGGAGGAAAACAAACTGACTTGTGTTTTTTATTTTTCCCTCTGGTTTGTGGTTTCTGCATTTGGACTTGAGAACCCAGAACCGGGATTTTCTTGACACAGTTAGACCTCAATCCTTCTTTTGCTGTCAACCAAGATTGTAGGGGCAGAAGATCTCGTCCCCTGCTGGCCCCCTGATCACCCCAGTCTGTCCCACCAGTTTCCTCTTCCAGCTTTGGCCAAGGGCCTGGAGAAGCACGGTATGGAAGCCAGCAGGAAGGAGCTGTGCTGACAGGACAGGGTTGCAGCCATGAGGATGAGGTCAGAGCTCAAGGTGGGCTTTGCAAGGGTGAGAAGAACTTACTGCTCCTTGCAGACATGGTCCAGGATCCAGCCTGTGCCCCACGTGACAGGGTTTTGGACACGGGGCTTATAGAAGCTTCCAAGAGAATCAAGAAGAATGGTCCCTGAGAAGTCTGTGCTACAAAGGCCCCGCCTACAGGGTTAGTTCAGTCTTTGAAGTAAAAGGAATTCTGCATGGTGATTTCCACTCAGGCTAGAGTTGTGAGTCCTCAGGAGACCACAAGGTAGCCCAGTGCTGCAGCATCTGGCCAACGGATGAGGGTCCAGAGTTCATGGAGTCAACCAACCCAGGCTCAGAGGGCACAAATGTCAAAGAGCAAGGCCTGAGTATTTGGTAGGGCTGGTGTTCAGATCAGCTCTGGCCTGGGCTGGGGCACGAGGTGATGGCCTCCTGCCCCCGCCCCTCCACACAGCCTTTTTACACCATTATCTCCCCCAGCAGATGAGTAGGAAACCGCACATCTGGTTTTTAAACAGATATTCCAGTGCTTAGCAGGCTAAGACATCTTTCCAGTTGTCTAAGGATTGCAAATGTGATTCCTCTGAGGGTGCTCTTGAGTTTTGGAAAGAGCCACAAGTCGGCTCAGGCCAAATTTGATAAAGAAAATAGATCATTTGTAAAATCTTTATTTTGGTTGTGGGTTTGTTTTATTGTTTGTTTGTTTTGTCTTGTTTTTTTGGCAGTTACTGACTTGAGGTTGAGCCTAGGCCTCATGTGTGATAGACAGGCCCTTTTAGTTTTTTATGTTGAGACAGTCTTGCTGTATTGCCTGATCTAGCCTTGAATTTGGAATCCTCCTGCCTCAGCCTCCGCAGTACCTGGGATTATAGCTTCAAACATATTTCAGTCAAAACAGAATGGAGATTGTCCAGAGGGGTACACAGACTTCATGGAAGCTGTGCGTTGTTCATAACCCCAGAGTGCTAGCCAGCCAGTTCCTTGACCTTTAGGTGACAGTGTCCATACCTATTTGGGTTGCTTATACTTTTTTTTCTTTTTAATTCTCCTTTCTCAGTTCTCAACAAAATGAGTACTGGCATCCATGCAGTTGCTCCCATGAGACTGAGACATCAAGTAGGAATGACACAGGATGAATGAAGACCCTTGTTCCCTTCCCAATCTGAATTCGCACCTTCCCTTCTCTCCTTTGTCCACTTTGTCTTGCTGTAGCAAATTAACCGAAGCCAAGAATGTTTTTTAAAAGGTTTATGTCAGCTGGGCATGGTGGCTCACGCCTATAATCCTGGCACTCAGGAGGCAGAGGCAGGAGGAATGCTGAGTTTGAGGCTTGCCTGGGCTACATAGTGAGCTCAGGAACAGCCTAAACTACTAAGCAAGACCCTGTCTCAAAAAAAAAAAAAGAAAGAAAGAAAGAAAGAAATGCTTGGGGAAATCTTTTTTTTTTTTTTTTTTTGCTTTTTGAGACAGGGCCTCGCTTTGTAGTTCAGGCTGGCCCTGAGCTCACTATGGTGCCCAGGCAAGCCGTCGCGAACTCAGCAATCCTCCTGTCCCTGCCTCCCAAGTGCTGGGATTACAGGCATGAGCCACCACGTCCGGCATTTGGGGAAATCTTTTAAAAGACGCATTTCAGTGCACACCCAGAGTTTCTGATTTTTTAGCCTTCTGTGTGCCCTAGTGTTGAAAGCCCTCTGGGGAGTCTGGTACAGGGAGTCTGCTGCTGAGTGGAGCTGAGAATCACAGAACAAGCTCTATATTGTGGAAATTCACAGCCACTGCCACCTCTTATCACTATGATGACATCTCAAAGAGTGAGTCACCAGTCCTGGGTTCTTTTTTTTCTTCTTCTTCTTCTTCTTCTTCTTTTTTTTTTTTTGAGACAGTGTCTCACTTTGTAGTTCAGGCTGGCCCTGAGTTCACTATGTAGCCCAGGTAAGCTTCAAACTTCAGCAGTCCTCCTGCTTCTGCCTCCAGAGTGCTGGGATGACAGTCGTGAGCCACCATGCCCATTATTGTGGTATGTGGATTGTTGGTGGATGTCAGTCACCATGGCCGGTATTATTGAATGTGGTTACCAGGGATCGAACCAGGGACCTTGCACTTGCTAGGCAGTAAGGTTGGAACGACTGAGCTAAATCTCAACCCCCTGGGTTCTTTCTTAACCTCTCCAGAGTGTATTCCTGCCTTCTCAGGCTGTGTATAAGTGGCGGTGCCTGGTACTCTAGCTGTCTGCAGGGTTTTAAGGTGGGCATCAGTGGAGGCCGCCACCAGCTCTCCTGAGGGGCTCAATAAGCTGACAAGAGCCACCTGCTTCCAGCAGGAAGTGGGAGGCCTGCAGCTGGTTCCCAGCCTGCATGGTAGGGGCCCTGCTTGTACAGCTTACAAGTTCTGTTAATGTGACACCATCAGGGCCAGAAGCAGGGGACACGTGCTCAGCCAGAATTTCCCCAAAGAAGCTCCATGAGATATTCCTATTCAAAAAGTTGAGCTTCAGTTGTTTTATAAAAGTCACACCTCAGATCCTTCAGGCAGCACTTTTGCCCCCCCCCCCATAAATGGGAATAAAGTCGCAGCCTGGGCTGTCCCTGCACAGGTGACTTAAGCAGCCAAGTGAGTGTATGCTCACCATTTCACCCTCCTCTACCCCAAGTAATAATGTTCTCTGGGTAAACTAACCCCTGTCCCCGTGGCATCTTAGTCCATTGTCCCAGACATGCAAACCAACAGGAAACTTAGCTTCGTGGTTACCAGGCCAAAGGGCGAGGTGCCCCACAAGCACCTGTGAACATGCACCACTTGCTATAGGTAGCACCGGGCCTGCCTGCTGGCTGTGTGAGGAGGAGAAGGAAGAGGCATCTGGGTGCTCAGAGGCCAAAAGGGAGGAAAACTGGAAAGAAGCCCACCAGGTATGGAGGCTCATGCCTATAACCCCAGCACCTGGGAAACCGACACAAGAGAATCACCCTGAGTTCCAGGCCTGCCTAAGTTCTACAAGGCCTTAGCTCAAAACACAATAAGCAGAATTCCAGTCATTATGCACCCAGCAACTCAGCCTTCACTCCTGAAGGTACGCAGTAGTATATATGAGGCTTCTTTGCAGTCCAGCCACATTCAGATATCTGCTCTTTGACAATGGGACCAAAAATATTTTGGAGAAAAGACCCTCTCAATAAATGGAGCCAGAAAAACTCATTATTTGCATGCAGAAGATTGAATTTAGATCAGTATCTTCCACTAACTGTTAAGTAATCTGGAAGATAAAATCAGTAAAACTCTTGAGGCTTCTGAACAGAACCCCAGTGGTGCAAGAAAAGCAGCAACAATCAACAAATGGAATTAAATCAAAAAGCTGCACAGCACAGGAAACAAATCAGTATAGTGAAGAGACAACCTACAGAGAGTAAGATTGGGGAGAGAAAAATGAGGTAATGGTTCCACAATGGAGTAAAAGAAAAGAGAATAAAGGTAACTGAAAAGAACAAAAGAAAACAATAAGAATAGAAAAAAATCGAGAACAAAAAACTAAACCCCCAAAAAGCCAATGAAGAAGAGAGGAAAAACTTTTTTTTTTTAATTTTTTTCCTCCTTTTTTTTTTTTTTTTTTTTGCTTTTTGAGACAGGGTCTCGCTTTGTAGTTCAGGCTGGCCCTGAGCTCACTACGGTGCCCAGGCAAGCCGCCGCGAACTCAGCAATCCTCCTGTCTCTGCCTCCCGAGTGCTGGGATTACAGGCGTGAGCCACCACGTCCGGCATTGTGGTATGTGGTGTTGATTGTTGGTGGGCATGTCTCCACACCCAGCATTATATGTGGTTACCGGGGATCGAACTCAGGACCTTGCGCTTGCGAGGCAGGCGCCGGAACCACTGAGCTAACCCTCCGGCCCCTTCCTCCATTTTTTTTAACAAATGGTTCCTTTTTAGGATTTGAAGCTTTAGAATCCAGCAAGTCATGGTTTTCTCAGCATAGCTTTATACAGCCTGTGGGTTTCAGAGGCCCCTCTGTCCATACACCCCAGGCTATGGCACCCATCCAAGCCCAGATACTTCTTTTGTTCGTGTTGGTAGATGTGGAAGATCTGTGATCTCTGCTGGGTGCAGGTAGTGGGATGGACTTCGTTGTCTCAAAGCCACACTTAACTTCTCACAACAGAGAACAGCTGAGCTTAAACTTCCCAAGGGTGTCTATGTCCAGCCTGCTCTTGCTCCACGACTGTCTCCCATGGCTGTCTCACCTAGTCACTGTTGGGAGGTAATTGTTATGGCTGTCTACTTGTCCCC
>PVIC010002990.1:43709-72512 GCA_004025085.1 Thryonomys swinderianus
AGGCTGGCCCTGAGCTCACTATGGTGCCCAGGCAAGCTGCCACGAACTCAGCAATCCTCCTGTCTCTGCCTCCCGAGTGCTGGGATTACAGGCGTGAGCCACCACACCCAGCATTATATGTGGGAACCGGGGATCGAACTCAGGTCCTTACGCTTGCGAGGCAGGCGCCGGAACCACTGAGCTAACCCTCCGGCCCCTCTCTTGCTTACTCTTGTTGTCTTCTGCCTACCATGAACTGTGTCTCCTACATGATGCCACCCTGCCTCAGAGGCAGCCACCTATGAACTGAAACCTCTAAAAACCTTTAAGTGTCAGGTATTTTGTCTCAGGAACAAGAAAAGTTCTTTCATAGTTGTTCTATGGCTCAGTCTTAAGCAATCAAGTCCTTTCAAAAATGTCTTCTGACTGAAAATTGCCTATTTGTATTCCTTGTGCACTTTTTATGGAATGTATCTCTTGCTTTTATGATATTTTAAGGAACTGCTTTTATGATAAGTTTTAAGGAATTGCCTTTTGTCATCCTGCTTTAGATATTTTTCTCTTGCACTGTGAAATGAGTGAGATAGTACAGGTGAAGAATTTAGTGTGATAAAATTTTACTGTGATAAAACCTTGAATAAGTAGGTCAGCTGTAACACACTGTAGTATAAGCTACTTGGGAGGCTGAGACAGAAGAATCACTTGAGCCTAGGAGTTCTAGACCAGCTGAGAAAAATAGAAAGTCTCTGGCTAAAATAAACAAACAATTTAGTTAACCAACAGAAAAAGAGGTCAGTTCTTGGTTGCGCTGGCAGTGATCCTGCTTAGACTTCAGTTAGAGCTGCCAGAACATTTTCTGAGTTACATAGATTGATTGAAAAAACAAATCATCCATTGTAAAGGACTAGTAATATTAAATGATAGTATTCCAGATGTGAAGCAAATAATCCATTGTAAAGGACTAGTAATATTATATGATAGTATTCTAAATGTGCTGGAGAGACTGAGGCAAGAATAGAAAATTACCAGAAGTTAGGAGCAACATGAAGCCAGCCCTGCCCCTTCTGTGGTTTCTGCTGAGCTTTGATATTGATACAGATGTCCACGTGTACCTGGAGCATGCCACGTGTGGGGCCAGCCTGGGTCCTTCACACACGCTGATTCATCTGGCAGCTCTGAGAGGGTGCAGTTACCTTCCTCAGCTTGCAGCTCGCCACACACAGTCAACAAGCACCTAGAGGGGCCGGAGGGTTAGCTCAGTGGTTCCGGCGCCTGCCTCGCAAGCGCAAGGACCTGAGTTCAATCCCCGGTAACCACATATAATGCTGGGCGTGGAGACTCACGCCCACCAACAATCAACACTGCATACCACAATGCTGGACGTGGTGGCTCACGCCTGTAATCCCAGCACTCGGGAGGCAGAGGCAGGAGGATTCCTGAGTTTGCGGTGGCTGCCTGGGCACCATAGTGAGCTCAGGGCCAGCCTGAACTACAAAGCAAGACCCTGTCTCAAAAAGCAAAAAAAAAAAAAAAAAAAAACAAGCACCTAGAGGACCAAGGCAGTGAAGCCCCACAGCTTACCCGGCTCCTCATCCCCTCCCCAGGCCACAACCTTCACAGGGATAGGGAAGGAACTGTCGTGATTGGGGGCTGCCCTATAGCATATGCGGCAGGGGTGAGGGCACCATATGCCTCCAGGTCCACAGCATCTCTTCTAGGGTGTATCTCTAGGAGATAGACAGGACTCACAAGGGGTGGGGTGAGGGGTGTCTGCTCTTGGCCTAGATGGGGAGCTGGCAGCTCACCTGGAACAAATAAATGATAACGATCACCCTAAGGAAGCAGAAGCCAAAACCATGGCCTCAGTCACAGAAGAGGTCAGGTTGTGTTTTTGGTTTTTTTGTTTGTTTGTTTGTTTTGAGACAGGGTCTCGCTTTGTAGTTCAGGCTGGCCCTGAGCTCACTGTGTAGCCCAGGCAAGCCTCGGACTCAGCAGTCCTCCTGTCTCTGCCTCCCGAGTGCTGGGATTACAGGCGTGAGTCACCATGCCCGGCAGAAGAGGTCAGTTTTTTTGTTTTTTGTTTTGTTTTTTTTTTTGAGACAGGGTCTCACTTTGTAGTTCAGGCTGGCCTTCAGCTCACTGTGGAGCCCAGGCAAGCCTTGAACTCAGCAATCCTCCTGTCTCTGCCTCCCAAGTGCTGGGATTACAGGCGTGAGCCACCACGCCAGGCAGAAGAGGTCAGTTTTGAAGAGCTTAAGAGAAAATTATCAGTAGGGTTTAACTATGTGGAACCTCTGTGGGCTGTGGCAGGTACAAAGAATTTCTGTGCTACCATATTATCAAGCCCCCACAACCCCACAGCACTCATCCTGTTGGCGCCATTTCACAGTGGAAAAAATACACCTAGAGGAGACAAAAGTGATTCTCTAGGGTCAGCGGACATCTAGTGCCCTTCGTAGAACTGCTCCTCTGCCCAGCAACTCCCAGCATCACTGTCAGCTAATAACTGGAACAAGTGACAACTCACAGGTTTTGTTGATCAGAGGGACTCTAGTTCCTCTAAAAATAGCAAGGCGACCAAGGAGTGAGTCCAGAGTTGGTGAGGAGAGGAGGGAAGGCCTGCACAGCGTCTCAAGTCAGTCTGTGGGATGGTCTGTGGGAATCCTGTGGGCTCGTGAGCAGCAGGGCACAGGGGAGTGGAGGAAGCTGCTTCTGGCAAAGTGTGTGCTGGATTCGCACAAACCCCTGGTCCCCTGGGCACAGCACCGTCTGCTCAGCTCCAGCCTAGGAGGCTGAAGTTGGGAGATGCTGCACAGGAGGTGCCTCGGGCTTTCCTGGGGGCTCAGGCCAACAAAGGCATCACTGTGGTAGAAATAAAGCTGTGCTGTTCTGGACAGAATTACTTTTTAATTAATGGTGACAACAGAAGCAACAAAAACAAAACCAAACTCCTCCTCCCTCTTCTCCAGACCCAGAGGTTAAAAGCAAGATTGGACCTTTTTGGCTAGAGTCGGCCACCAGGGCTTCTTGGAGAGTGGGAGAGAATGGTGTCTTAAGTACTTTTTTTGTTTTGGGGACACAATTAAAAGAGTTATATGAGGAAAGATTTATTTTAGATCAGTTTATCCAGGTTTCATTCCACAGTTAGCTGTCTCCAAGGCTGTTCCATAGCAAAAAAGCAGTTCACAGTGTGGCAGGCAGGACACAGCCAGCAGTGAACCTTCTTTCCCCTTTCCCTTTTTATTCCTTTTAACCTACAAGTGTATTGGTTGGTACCACCCACACCCTTCCCATTATTCACACCCACAACTGTGCTAAACCAACCACTGAACTAGTCCAGCTATGACATTCCTAACCCAATATCACACATCCACAATTCAGCCACCCATGAGCAATAAAGTCTTTAGGGGACACCTGGATACAAGCCATAGCAGGGAGGGTGGAGAAACAGTGGTGAAAAACCTCAAACAAGAGAAACCAGACCTCTAACAGAGCCATGTAGATATTCAATAAACTAATGGGGGGAATCCAAGAGATATTTTGCCTCAGGGTTGCAAAATGAATTACAATCATTTTAAGAAAAATTTGTTTCCTGAAACCAGCACACATTGAACTTGTGAGGTTAAGGAAGGTAATAAAAAAGGAAGTGTATTAGAAAAGTAAGGAATACACAGATATGAGGATACAGAGACTACCCTTTGACCTTTCTTCCCTGTCTTAATAGATTTAATCCTGAGATTTAGCTGGGCTCATGACTACCCAAGCTAAAGACTTCGTTTCCCATCCTCCTTTCTACCAAAATGTGGCTGGCCATGTGACTAAATCTGAGCAAATGAAATGTGAGGGAGTGGTCTTGATGATGTGGTTGAGGAGCCCCTGAGAGATGTCGACACAAAACAGGAAGAACTTGTTGCCTTATGCTTGTCCACCTTGAGGTCAAAGCCTACTGCTAATTTCATAAGCAAGATGCAAACTCTTACCGTGTTGCACCCCCATTGTATTTTAAGATATCTTTATCACCTCACTTGCATCTTTACTAACATATGGGTTATGAATTTTATTGCTAAGAATTGTTCAGAAAAAAGGTAGGTTTCTTTTTCAATTTTTTAAGTACATGCTTGCAATCGTGCAGTGTAAAATCACCCTGGGAGTGCTTACATGTACATATCACAGCCTGCTTTTCCCTACTCCCCACCCCTCCCAGTTTTCCAAGCGGTTCCCCATCCCCTTCTTCCTACTTGATATTATTTGTCTTAGCTCATGTTAAAATACAGTGTTTAGGGCCGGAGATTTAGCTCAGTGGTTCCAGCGCCTGCCTGGCAAGCTCAAGGTCCTGAGTTCGATCCCAGTAACCACATACAATGCTGGGCATGGAGACTCACGGCCACCAGCAATCAGTACTACATACCACAGTGCCGGGCGTGGTGGCTTATGCCTGTCATCCCAGCACTCAGGAAGCAGAGGCAGGAGGATTGCTGAGTTCAAAGCTTGCCTGGGTTACATAGTGAGCTCAGGGCCAGCATGAACTACAAAGTGAGACCCTGTCTCAAAAAAAAAAAAAATACAGTGTTTAACATTAATTGGGACTATCCAGCACGTGACATACCTTTTATACTACTTATTTCCCCTCCCTTCATCCTCACCCTTCATCCTAGTGCCCTTCAATCACTTCCCTGTTGCTAGAGATTCACCCCCTGGTCCCTTCCTATCCATCCTTTACCATTCTCTGTCTGTACTGTGCCTCACTAAAATGAGAGATGCCATCTGGTATTTGTGTCTGATTTACTTGTGTGTCTGATTTACTTCATTCAGTATCATATTTTCCAGGCACATCAATTTTCCTACAAATGATTCAAATTTTTCATTCTTTATAGCCAAGTAGTACTCCATTATAAATAGATACTACATTTTCTTTATCCGTTCGTATATTGATGGGTGTACAGGGTGCTTCCAGGATGAGCTATTAGGAACTTTGCTGCTATAAACATTGGTATGCAAGTTTCACTGTGGTCTGATGACTTAAGTTCTTTGGGGAAGATACCTAACTGGGGGAAGGCTGGGTCATATGGAATTTCTAATTTCAGTTCTTTGAGAAATCTCCATACCGATTTCCATGCTGGATATACTAATTTACATTCCTACCAAGAGTGTGGGAGTGTTCCTTTATCACCAGAGCCATGCCAGCATTTATTATTATTTGATTTCATAATGATTGCCATTCTTTTCAGAGAAAGGTAGAATCTTATTTAGTTTGCATTTCTCTAATGGCCAGAGATGTCGAACAGTTGAGAAAAGGTAGTTTTAACTGACATTGTGTGATAGGAAGTATGCAAATATTTGCTATTTTTTTAATCCAACAATGGCCTGATTCAGGGATTCTCTTCCCGAAGCCTATGTCTACACTCCTGTTAAGGTCCTTCATTAACTATGGATTCAGGCTTGCACCCTTGAACTTGGATTAAACCTTTTCACCCAGGGCTAAATTGAAGAATATAATTTTGTTTCCATAAACTGCTGATTCAACCTTGGAACCTCTACCTCCAGATTTGGTATGTGATATAATTTCATGTCTTACTATCTTCAAGACCAGTCATTTGGGTTATCCATTGCTTACAGGCACAACAGGCTCACCCATGCCTAGGCGCTAGGTCTTCCCTCTGTGGCTCCCTTGTATTTCTGGTGGCAGCGAGATGGCTGTCTCATTACACATAGTCACAGGATCTGTGCGCACAGCAGAAAGGGAAGGACAGCCTTCCCCTTACAGATGTGAAAATATATATATATATGTGTGTGTGTGTGTGTGTGTGTGTGTGTGTGTGTGTATACATGTTTTCCTGGAAGCTGCTTGTGTGCATCCTTGGCATCAATGCATTGAGAGCAAAGTGGTAGAGTTGCTCTCACCGGCTTAGGCCAGTCATGGCTGGGCATAGTACAGCCTGGATCAAACTGGGCCTCTGTATGCAAGAGGGGCAGATGGGGCAGAAGGACCGGCATACAGGGTGATATTTCACAAAGCTGCCTTTGCTGTCATTCCCTTGTGGTCTGCACAGCTCTGGTCCCTCTTCTGAGAGCTCATAATGGAAGACATAATGGACAAAAGAGAAAGATAACAAAGCTCATTAAACAACTTTGTAGGGAGTAAGGACCTTCATACAGAGGGAGCCACAGGATCCTTCTCATAGGATCAGGCTCATCAAAGGGCAGAGAGGCTTCGAGTGCAGAGGGACCTGGCCGTCTCCGAGTGGGGAGGCTGACCCCCCACCCCAAGCTGGACCAGGAACAGCTTCTGAGGTCACAAGTTCTTCTTGGCTGTGCTAGTGGGACTTCAGAGAAGGGGAGAGGCCAGTGTTTGCTAGGGAAGGGTTGTCTCCTGGGAGGGCCTGGGTGGGGGTGGGAAACCTTCCAGGCTTTTCCTGGTCTTCTTTCATCCTCAGAAACTCACTGGAGGCCAAGCCCTGGCATGAGTGCTGGGCCCTGCATCTCCTTGGCCCTGGGCTCCCTTCTCCACATGAACTGAGAGACGTTGCTCGTGTGCGAGGAGCTAGGACCTCTTGCGCATCCATTATGGGAAGTCCTTGTTCTTTTCTCAGCTGCTCTCTTCCCTTCTCCGTCTGGCCCTAACTGCCCACTTCTGCTCTCATTTCCCTGCTCCTGCTCCATCCCCCACTGCAGGCGAACAGGAGCCACTGGCCTAGACATGCTCACACATTCCTACTCCCCCTCGCTTGTCTCACTGGCAAGGCCTGTCTGTCCCTCTACCCTGACTCACAGGTCTCGAGCCCTCCCTGTGTACAGCAGCCCGAGACGGCCCTGCCATGGCGCTGGCCTCGAGGAGCACAGCTCACAGGGCCAGCTGAGGTGCTGGCTGGGCATCAGCACTTGGAGGGCAGAGGCTGCAGCCGGGCCAGAGCAGAGGCGAGCCAGGATGGCCCTTCCCCAGAGCTGGGTGGTCCCTTGGCAGCAGGATGCTAGCTGAAAGTCTGGTCAGTGGAGGGCACCAGGACCTGCTTTGCCAGACCCAGACAGCCTGCCCCAAGGTGTGTACCAGGCCTTTGGTCACAGGGCTGGCGCAGGCCAAGAAGTACAAAGAACAGGCAGAAGGCATCTGGGCATTGGCAGAAGCCAGTGCTTGCTTGGCCTTGGCTGGTCAAGGGATTACATTTCCTTTTTCAAGGGCCCATTGGGAAGGTGTTAGGAACACTGATATTCAAAGATTGGGGTCTTAATCCTTCCTTCCCAGGACCTTCTGAGTCCCATTCAGCCATATCAGCATGCAGAGGGTCCTTCAAGGCCTGGACCTCATCTGGCTGCTGATGCTTCCACTTTACACTGACCCCATAGCAGCAAGCAAAGGCCTCTCTTTTTGTATGTGCACAATGCAGAGTGGCCAAAGAGGCTCAGGGGAGGGGACAACCAAAGCCTTTAACATGATTTCCAAAGCCACAGAGTGGGAAGTTATTGGCAGTCTTTCTGTCTAAATGGACTTACGTTCCCCTCACCATCCCTCTCCCCATCACATACAGGAAGGAAGAAGAGGCTGAGAGGTGAGAATTAGCAGGGCTCACCAAGCCAGACGTCAGCCGACAGGCATTGGTGACCTCCTCCCGCCTGGCACTGCTTGGTCTCTACACTTGGGCCCCAAGTCTCAGCTTCATGTCTCACCTCTGCGAAGTCCCAGGCCTCATCCAGATCACCCTTGTCACTTGAAGCATCTTCTTCTGTTTAACACCTGTGTTAATTCACTTTTCTGTTGACAAAATGTTTGAAGCTCACAACTTGGAGGAAGAGAGGCTCGTTTTGGCTCATGTTCTCAGGGGTCTAAGCCATAGCTGTCTGGCTGTGAGCAGAAACCCCTGGCAGAAGGACATGGTGGAAAAAAGTTCACCAAGTCATGGAGAGAGAAAAGGAGGGAGGGAGGGAGGGAGACACAGACACAGAACAGAAACAGACCAGCAGAGAGACAGAAAGAGAGGGGAAGGGAAGGGTAGGGAAGAGGAGAAGGGAGGGGGAGGGAGAGAGTCGAGGAGAGGAGGCAGAAGCTGAAAACAAAAACATGCCTTCCAGGTCACCCTCCACCATGACCACCTCTTCCAACCAGGCCCCACCTTCTCATAACACATTCAGCTGCCAGCTGAGGGGACCAGTCCTCTGATGCGTAAGGTGTCCCATCATCCAGTCACATTCCAAAAGTCCCACCTCTGAGTACATGAAACTTCGGAGGGATATTTAGATCTAAACCACAGCCATACTTCTCTGTCTCTAAGTCATTGCCATTGCTGACATCAGCGGGTCCTTTGCTCTTTCAGCCCACCCTTCAGAGGGGCTGGCCCTGCTTCCTTCATTGTTTGTGAGTTCATCCAAGAGCTCCCTGGTATCCATGTGTCAGACAATGGCCTTCCAGTCACATTTTGTGGCCAAAACTGTTTACATAACATCCAACTGCAAAGAGGGCAAGAAAATACGACCCTGCCATGTGGACAAGAGGAGGAGAAATGTTACCTATGTTACACTAAGAGCTTCCTTACCTGCCTTATGGGAACCGGCAAACTTGACCTAAGAATCTCAGAGTCTGTTTCCATAGTAATGTTCTAACCTACCAGCCTGATGAACTTGAAAAAAGAAATGAGTTTACTTTGGCAGAACTTATTCTTAGTAAACTCATATTGGCTTCCAGTGATCAGTAGTTTTTCTTTTAAATTTTAAATATTTCCATTTGAGCCGGGTGTGGTGGCTCATGCCTGTAATTCCAGCACTCAGGAGGCAGAGACAGGAGGATTGCTGAGTTTGAGCCTTGCTTGGGCTACATAGTGAGATGAGGGCCAGCCTGAACTACAAAGTGAGACCCTGTCTCCAAAAAAAAAAAAAAAATTTTCCCATTTGAATTCTCCTCGTTGCCAATTTATATCCTAAATAATCAAAATCTAGTCTAACCATTCCAGAATTTCCCCAGACATAGCAAGAAATTTATAAGTTTGTGGATTTTTAGGGCATGTATAATAAATCACCAAAAACTTTGTTGCATGATAGTTATATCACAGGATTATAATACAAGACCTTTGTTTTAAAGGATTTCTGTAGCTATGGTCAAAGCAATTGCAGCTCAAGATTGAGTGAACAAAAGCGTTATGAATACTCCAAGCTCTGTGTGTGTGGATAACCATTTGTCTGTGAAGAGGGAGGCAACTTTCACCATCATGTAGCAAAGTGGAATCTCCCCTCAGCGTCTCTGGGAAGGTACTGGCCAAACATTGGTCCAAGATGGTACTTGTGTGCCCCTGAGTGACAAACAAGTGGGAAGCACAGACACTGGCGGTGTGTGAGCTCAGGTTCTGGTCAGCTCTTTCTGCTTGATGTCTGAGAACTTGCTCTACAGGACGGTGGAGGTTCGACATGAGCAGTCACCTGGGGCTCAGCCAGCAGGGAAGGCCACACAGGGAGATGGGATTTGCTCTGCATATCGAAGAAAAGATGGCAAGAGTAGGAGAAGGCAATGGAAGGTCAGTGGGAAGTCTGATTTGTCAAGAGGGGGCATTCTTGAAATAGGGAAAGGGAGGCTGGGTGTGGAGGAAGGCGCGGGATGCTTTGATCTGGGTTCCGGGCCTTGGAGAATCTGAGCTGAATTTGACAGAGGTCTGTGAGATACACTGGGCAAGAGAGCGACTAGAGACAGAGCTCCAGGCTACTGTCACAGTCAAAGCCAGACATGAGACGTGCATGAGCCAACCTGGAAAAGGGAAGGAAAAGTTTGGGAATGCTGGTGACTAATCCCGTGCCTTTGGGAGTGAAAAATACAGAGTCAACAGTTCTAAAGTATCTTCACTTTACAACCCTACGCTGTTCACTTTCAGGCAACTGTGTCTTAAGAAGGAAAGAGGGCCCTGATCAATGTGGTAGCATATTTTCACATTTGGTCACATTTTCCCAGGAAAATGAAGTTTCTTACTGAAGTAACTGTTTAGTGCATATGTATTATTTTCCCTCCTGGCAGGATTCTGACTTTCTCGATTCTGCCTATCTCTAATACGGATCCTAAATCTACAGCTTCTGGCTCTTTATTTACCACCTGTGGGGAGTGAGGCAGAGAGACAAAGCTGTCTTCCTCCTCATCTTCTTATCTCAACCAGAGTCCCCGCAGCAGGAAGACAGCAACTCATAGTCACCCATCAGTTGCTAGAGAGAATAGAATGAATGGACTATTTATAAAGATATGGGCAAGATGAAAGGAAACCACAGCAGCTGAAGGCTAG
Source organism: Thryonomys swinderianus (assembly GCA_004025085.1). Taxonomy (NCBI): domain Eukaryota; kingdom Metazoa; phylum Chordata; class Mammalia; order Rodentia; family Thryonomyidae; genus Thryonomys; species Thryonomys swinderianus. The sequence continues at coordinate 53,936 of PVIC010002990.1, forward strand.
TGACAATAGAGGGCTGTCACCACTGGAAGGGTGAGGGAACAGGGGAGGAAGTAGTGACAAGAATCCAGAGACAGCTCTGGCCGAAGGAGGGGGACATGGAAGTGGCTGCGACCAGGCACTCCACCTCCAACGTGCCTCCCTCAGGCGAAGAGCGCGGACAGCTGGGGCCTTGCTGGCCCTTCTGCCCTCCTGCTTCGAGGTGGTGCCCACTGTGGGCTGAGCTCAAGCACAGCCCAGAAAGTGAGGAGCTCCAGGGACAGGGGTCCTACCTGATCAGTCCTCAGGGACAGGGCAGGGCGGAGAAGAAAGGAGACGGGGTGTGTTTGGGGCGACAAGGAGAAAGCTCCACGCACTGCATGGATTAAGAAGCAAAGCAACACGGCAGAACCAGCTCTGGCTTCCTCAGTCCTCACTCTGGACCTGATGCTGGGGCCCCAGGAGAAGCAAACACCCAGAAGGAGAGGAGACAGCAACACGAGAGGACTGCACGTCCCCCTCTGGTTCCTAGGTTCCCGTTCAAGAGGCGTGCGTATGGCCTGTATGAAAATCCCCAGATCCCATACAAAACAGTCTCTCTTTTGCATAGGCAGCTTGAGGAAGTTTCTACTTGCTACACCTGAAGAACTTTGGGTGTACTTCACTGGAGCCAAAAGCCCACCAAGTTGCCTTAGGCCATGCACTAACCTGCAAATTACGCATCCCTTCCCCGGGTTTAAAGATGAGCCGCTCAGGACCCCGAAGTGTTGGCACTCACACGAATCTGCCTGACTCCAGCCCTGTAGGGCTTTCTCGGGCTCCCAAACTGGCCACGGCTGGCCAAAAACAACTTCCACGACCAGAAGGGAACTCCGCTCTCAGCCCAAACCTCCAGTGGGGAAACCACCCCTTCCATCAGCTTTTGAGCTAAAATACACTGACATTCTGCTGAGCTGCTGGCAGGCACCGCTACCCAGAGCCTAAACGTTGGGCAGCTGACGAGAAAGGGATTGCCTTTGGACTTGTAAAACTGCACTTAGGCCTGTTCAAGTACTCCCGAGAAAGCAGCGCATTTGGCAGTGTTGTAAATCCTGTGCTAAAGACCAAAGTCGGGACTGGCTGTGCCCCTGCTCCCCGCACAGCCTCTGCCCCCTGCCCCGTGGGAGGTCACGCTGCGGGAGCCAGAAGGCCCCTGGTCACCTCTTGCCCTGCTCAGGAGCCCCAGGTACACTCTCCGCCTCCCTTCACTGGCCCCCCAAGTCCACACCCTGCTTCTCCACCTCAGAGCAGGAAGGTAAGATGAGGTAATGTCTCCAGAACCCACAGTGACAGGAAGATGAAAAGAATCTCAGAAATGTTGTGTTTAATTTAAAGCAGGCCTAGACCTCCTGCACCAGGCTGCAATTTTACTCGGAATAACCGGTTTGTTTTTCTTGGACATTCCAGAAACCAACTGGCCACCTCTTGTTAAGACCAAACAGGAAAGTTAGGGGGCCGCTTGCTGGGGGCCAGTACAGCCACTTCCTGTCTCATTCTCCTTCAATCCTGAGCCGGGGGCACCTGTTTGGGGATGGGGTCAGGGTGGTTCTGAGGGGTCACCCAAGACCTTCCCTTTGCCTCACGCACCCAACTTGGTCTCCGGAGTTCTGGGGGTGAGGGGAGGTCACAGACAACAAAGGCAACGTGGTCTGTCATCTCTCCCAGCCTCGTGTGCTCTTGGCACTGCAGATACTATGCTCAGCACTTTCTGTTCAGTATCTTGTCATATCCTCCCAACCACCCAATGAGGGGGGGTGGATTTTTACTGCTCTGTTTTTACAGAGGATGAAACTGAGGTTAAGGGAAGTTACATAACTCGGCCAGACCTCCTTGGCCGCCCTTCCTCCCCTCCTACACCTGCCCTTCCCGAGCCCACTCAGTTTCAGAGCCTGCTTGCTTCGAACTACGGGACCTTCTTGGCCATTTATCTGCCTGGCAAGGGAGCAGTTTGGGGCACAGCAAGTGGCTGGTGGTAGGAGAGAGGGCTGTACTCAGCTCTTCCTTTCGCTTGTGGACACCCCTCTGCTTTGGGTTAGGTGGGGCAGAGAGTTTCGGAGCCCAGCAGATTTGGGGCTTCTGAGGCTCTGCTGGACTCCAGGAGGTCCCAGGCTCCGGGTCCTGGGCCTGGCCTGATCTTGGGTAAGTGTCTTCGCTGGCTCTGGCGTCTCCTCTGCAGAATGGCAAGTGGGGCAGGAGAGGAGTGTGACACAGGAACCCGATGTCTCAGGCCTCTTCTGACCCTGACAGTCTCTGGTTTTGTGCTGCATCAGGATTTAAGCAGCTCATCCCTGGCCCAGGGTGATGTAGGGGAGGTAGTGGGGGGCAGGCTGGGGAGTCACTTCTGGGGAAGTTTCTAGGACTTAGGAAGGGAGAAAAGAATGGGCAGAGCCTGCACCCAGAGAGGCAGGCAGGAGTGCCCCAGATGGATTTATTCCAGGGCCATTGGCCTGGTGCCTGGCCTTCCACAGTGCACGGCCAGCACAGGGCACAAGGCCACGCTGGGCAGGCAGGAGAGCTCCTGCTTTTCATCTTCTCAGGGGACTGCTGTAGACTGGGCACTACTGGGTCTCTCACTGCCTGCGCTCCCTTCTACATTCAGAGCTCTTGGCAATTAAGGAGCTCTTACTCGGGATTACTGCAGGCGAGTAATCCCAGCATTGTGGGAGGCTGAGGCAGGAGGATCACAAGATTGAGTCCAGCCTGAGCAATTTAGTGAGAACCAGGCTTAAAATAAAAGCAAAAAACAGACTGGTGATATAGCTTAGTGCAGAGGCCCTGAGTTTAATCTCTATCCTAAACCCCCACCCACTCACACATTTTTAAAAAAGATAAAAAGAGCTCTCTTCCCTGCTCCTGGGGTTGCTTTGATTTCTTAGGATAAAGAAGGGCCTCAGTGGGATAGGATCCAAGATGGCAGATCCTGCCACACAGGTGAAACCTTTTGCCTCCCCAGCCTGGGCCAGCAAGACTTGCCACAGGCCAGAGAAGCTGCAACCAGGCCAGCGGGGTTCTCAGTGAGGGGGCAGCTCCAGGACAATGGGCTTAGTGTGGGAGGCCAGGCTTCCAAGAGGTTTCCATGGCACCCAGAAGCTGACTTGGCCACAGTGTCAATGGGCACATTGTGTGGGAGTCCCGGTCCCAGCCTCTGGGCTGGCATGGGGGAGGGTGGGTGTGAGGGAGCCCATCTCGTCCCCACAGATGCCCCTCTTGTACTGTGCTGTGGAATGCATGTGAGCCCGGGCAGCCTGCCCACCTTCTCTGAGCCTTCAGGAAAAGGGGGCTGGAGCCCTCCTAGGACAGGGTACAGGAGGTTGGGTTCCGGGGCTGCTCCTGTGGAGGAGGGAGCAGGCAGAGGACACACACCCTTGTTGGTCACTTCCCCAAAACCTAAGCCCATGAATCAGCTCCCTCCTCCTGACTCATTCGCAGGAGTTACAGATTTTGTTGCCAAGTTGAGAGAAATGAGAGATATTTTACAAGTTACCCAGCCGCAAGGACACGCCATTCATTTGTTTCCCCCTAAGCCAAAGTAGCATGGCAGCTAGTTAACCTAGTTAAGCCTTAACCCAAGGAAGTTAAGGGCAAACATCGTCATGGACATGCAAATGAAATGCTTTGGCTGAGACTTGTGGCTGGTGGGTACAAGTGGGTGACTTGTGACACGGTGGGTGGAGTGGGAAGGGGAGACCGGGTGAGAGACGATGGAAGCAGGGGCCTTGGACGGAGGCAGGAGGTGGGACGGACAGGCTGGGTGGAGGGACCTTAGCAAATGCCCATAGTAAGGGGGAAGGAAGGGAGGACCTGACCAGGAGTCTTGAGGAATCCACCCAGCCAGCTGGAAAGTGTGTAACCTCAGGCCTTGAAAACAGAAGTCTCTACTTGCCCTGACTTGCAGCATGTGCTGGTTTTCGTGGGCTGAGTAGCCCCACTAAGGTTGCCAATGTGAAGGTGCTGGGTGTGCCACTGGGACACTTGACCCATCTGCCCACCTCGAATCCCTTTTGCAGTGGGAAGGATATATGAGAGCAGTGATGGCTTGGTACTCAGGAACCCTGGGTGGGACTGGCACCGGGGTGGTCTGGCTGTGTGACCTTGAACAAGTCACTTGACCTCTCTGAACTCTAGTTCTTACTGAAGTAATATGAAGGAGCATATGTAATAGGCACTCCGGGATCAGCCACCTGGGAAAAAATAGACCGGATTGGACAGTGGAAGAAACTGGGCTTTCATGAATGCTAAAAGAAGATCTCAGACATCCCTTAACGTCCTGGAGTTGGGACAAGTAGGGTAAGCCTTTGCATTCCCATGTCAGCCACTTGAGCTGCCCTGGGTGACAGGGCCTGAATCAACCCAGAACTACAGCCACTGGCAGAGGGTTCAAGTAGGACCAGTGTCTCCACTTAATGTAGTTTCTCTCTGAGTCTTAGGGGACACACTCCTGAGAGGGACAGTAGGACTGGCCTCATTTTTCTGGGCCAGGGTACTCAGGTCAAAGGCCAGGGCCCAACCCACGAGTGGCTATGTGTGGGCAAAATCTACAAGCTTCACAGAGCTGGGAATCTTGTTTATGTCTTTTTAATGAGCCTGTGTAACTGTTGTACAAGGGGGAAAAATTACTCTTCAATGGTAAAAATTATGAGTACTTTGAAATTGACATCTGTCCACTTCCATGTCTATGTATTGTGATAGGAGGTGAGAAATGATACTTTGGTCACATAGAAGAAGACTGTGGGACAGAAATCCCAGGTGTCTGGCCATGGGCAAGTCTGTCCTCACTAACACCTGAGGGGGTGGGGAGGACTCACAGGTACCATGTGGAGCAAAGAAGCCAGACAGAGTAGAGTGGAACCTGTGCGAGTCTGTTTCTGTGCCGGGCAACACCGACCTTAGATAGGGACCCGAAGGGCTGTGACATTGGAGGGGGAAATGTTTCCCTGGTGGGGACCAGGAGGTCTGCTGGGGTGATGGCGATGTTCAAAATGTTGCTCTGGGGCTGCTAATCTGGGGTACACAGTTATACAAAGTCATTCAGCAACACACCTCAGATGTATGCACTTTATTTTACATATGAGACAATACTTTTAACGTGCAATTTTCAATGGAAATTATTTGCATTTTAATAGGGTTCTAAGCCATTAAGGCATTGGCTCTCATAGCAGTGTTTGACTCTTTTTTTTTTTTTTTTTTTTTTTTTTTTTTTTTTTTTTTTTTGAGACAGGGTCTCACTTTGTAGTTCAGGCTGGTCCTGAGCTCACTATGGAGCCCAGGCAAGCCGCCGCGAACTCAGCAATCCTCCTGTCTCTGCCTCCCGAGTGCTGGGATTACAGGCATGAGCCACCACGCCCAGCATTGTGGTATGCGGTGTTGATTGTTGGAGGGCGTGTCTCCATGCCCAGCATTATATGTGGTTACCGGGGATCGAACTCAGGTCCTTGCGCTTGCAAGGCAGGCGCCAGAACCACTGAGCTAACCCTCCGGCCCTGTTTGACTCATTTTTATGAGTTTTTCTAAAAGGCCAAGGGAGCCATGAAGACATCCTTTGAGTTAATAGGGTTTCCATTTTGGTTGGCTCTCAAAATTCCATCGGCCTTTGATTCTCCTGGTTCCCAGACCCACTAATATCCTGTCCCATGTGCTGGGAACTATTTTTAGAGATCATTCAAAGATGAACTTCCTCTTGACTCAGCATGATGCCCACGTCCTATCTGCAGAAGGAGCTTCTGCAGGGTTCCTTGGCCTGTGCTGATCCTAGGCTGAGGGTCTTCAGGACCCTCAGATCAAACACGGCTCCTACAGAATCTTAGATAGAGCATGCACACACATACGTAGACACATGCCCATATGTCTACAGGGCTGAGGTTCCAGGACACCCAAGGATACTAAGATCCGTGGCTATTCCATCTCTCATATAAAATGGCATGTCATTTGCATTTAACCTATGCACATCTTCCTGGGTACTTTACCCTAGATGACTGATAATATATGTTACAGTCTAAAAGCTATGTAAATAATTGTTATACCTTATTGCTTGGGGAATAATAATAGTATGAAAAAGTCTGTACTTATTCATTACAGATGCAAATTTTTTTCCTTGTATTTTCAGTGCACAGTTGGTTGCATCTCCAGGTGTGAATCCTACAGGTATTGAGCACTGCCTGTATATGTGTGTGTGTGTGTTTGTATTTCAAAAAATATTTTAAGTGCTTTTAACAATTAACACATAGGATATTAGCAACACGTATTATTTCCTGACAATCCCTATGCATGCCTTACAAATTTTGCAAAGGCAGAAATGTCATTTTCAAATCACTTTGCAAATGTAACAAAATTTGTCAATATATGAAATGTTTCAGTTAGTGAGGTTGACATAATGACCCACTTCATAGGCACTTAATTAAAAATATAATCACTTTGGCAGTGGAGTTTTCTTTTTATATTTCAGAATAAATTAATCTTGTTCCCCAGAACCCTGACTTTTCCTAGGATAGCGGCCGGAATATAAACAAGGGTTGGTGGAGAAGTCACCTCTGTGGCCCGGTGGATGAGCCGGGAGCTTTGGGAGGCACAGCGGGTCCGTACCTGGGCTGTGCGGGACAGGCTGAGGGCTGGCAACAATGAGAATACCTGATGTCAGAAAAAACGGGCTGCTTCCTCAGGATATGGTAAACGTGCTCTCCTCCAGTCACGGTGATGAAAAAGAAAGTCTTTGAGTTCAGAAGACATTTGTAGTCCTAGAGCTCTATTGTCTGATTTAAAATTGAGTCTGACCATCTTGAAAAGTCTTTAGGAACTGACCTGAAAAGATGTTCTAGCTTGAGTGATGTGAAAGAGGCAAATCTCATAGTGGAGCAAGTAGTGATACACAGGGTGTGATCAAAACTTCAGTGAGCATTTACACTGTAAAAACGTATTACAGTAAAAGGCATTATCTCCCTCAAAATACTCCTCCTCTCTTCAGACACTCACCCCACTGCAGATGCTCTGGGGTCCTCCTTCATGAGTTTCTTTAGTTGTGCTACAGTGGCTGCCTCATTGACCTCAGTCAATTCAAAACGTTGACCTTTCCTGGTCACTTTGTGGGGAAGAGCCAGAAGCTAGTGTGCCAGCTCTGGGGAGTAAGACGAATGAGGACACATCGCACTGTTTCCGTAAGCCTGCGTTTCTGTGGGATAGTCCCAACAGCAGCACTCTGGGTACTTCTCACCACTATCTGTGAAGATCGTCACAAAAGAGGACTTCTGGAGCTGCTTCCAAAAGCTGCAAGAAAAAGGAGGTAAGTGTGTTTAGAGCGGGGGGGGGAGTACTTTGAGGAGGATTAATGGCAATGTGTCATTTACTGCGATACATTTTTAAAATTTAAACATTTAGTGTAGTTTTTTTGTTTTGTTTTGTTTTGTTTCTGAGACAGGGTCTCACCTTCAGTTCAGGCTGGCCCTGAGCTCACTATGTAGCCCAGGCAAGCCTGGAACTCAGCAGTCCTCCTGTCTCTGCCTCCTGAGTGCTGGGATTATAGGCGTGAACCACCACGCCCGGCTATTGAGTGTATATTTTGATCACACCTCATATAGTATATATGAACACATACCACACACACATACACTCATTTATGCACAAAAGCAAAAACCTGGGAGAATGAAGATTCCAAGTATGTCTAGGAAACAGAATTCGGAGGGAACTTTGGCTTCTGCAAAGAGTTGTACACCGCGGTGAGTTGTACATCCTTCCTTTGATCTACAAAATGAGTCCCAAAATGGGCCAGCTCCTTCCAGATGCTTACCTCAAAACTTCAAAATAAGGTTTCTTATAAAAAAGAAAGAAAACACAGGTGATGTGTTCCAGTAGACTGAAGTTCCAGGCTAGAAATGTCCTTTTTGACACCTATTTAATACAGACTATAAGCCATGCAACATATATTAATGATTACTCAGGACATGAGCAAAAAATCACCTGGCAAAAATGGGTGAGGCTGCAAGAGGCATTGGTGTGCTTCCAGCCACTCACTCTGTGTTCCTCCCTTTTCAGAAATCTTACTTCCAAAATGTTTGTGGTACATGACATATCAGTCTCCGATCTTTTAAAAGTTTTGCTACTTTGTTGTTTGATAAATTGATTTTTGATTTAAAAGTGCAGCTGGATACCATTTGCTGACAACTTTTGGATGGTAGATATTTAGCCACATATTCATCCAGGGCTTCCCAAGGGTGGCAATGATAGTTTGTAGCAAGATATTCTGACAAATCACAAATCCCCTGGGATACAGGGCACCCATGTTCTCTGCCCCCCCACACTGGTCCATGAGAAACATTTTGGTAATGCGGACTGAGACTTTTAATATTTTAATTGTTTAGTATTTAATTAATATATATTAAAGATATATAGATATAACAAATCTATAATATACTGATACATAGGCTCTCAGGAACAAATTTATTGAAGGGAACAATTAGTTACTCTAAGGAAAAAGGTACTAAATAAATAATGATAATGATATGGTGGAGTAAGAGGAGATGCTACTCAGAATTTGGGAGATGCCACACCAGGCAGCGGGTGCTTTAAGGCTGTGGATGGTTCAGGGCAGCTTGATAGTCCCAGGCTTGGTGGGCCACTCAGCAGGAACAAACCTCTGTGTACCCTGATCCAGGGACCGAGCACATCCAGGCACAGCAGTGGTAATCCTTGGGGGTCATCTGTGTACCGTGGAAAGAGCGATGGCTGCCTCACATGCCAGCCCAGTGGAGGGGAGCCCGGTGGTTGCAATCTGAGCCGCGCTGTGGAGGAGGACAAGGTGCTTATGCCAAGTGCACTTGCTGCCTGCTTCTGCCTACAGGCACACAGCATTAAACAGAGAGCAAAACCATCAGGACAGGTCGAGAGAGAGCCAAAGTAAGGAAAAGCGTTGCCACTGAGAATTATAGCAACACCTTTTTCTTTCTTTTTGAACAAGAAGCTCACATTTTCATTTTGCACCAAACCCTAGCGATCACACGGTACTATTTGCCCCAGCGTCACGGGGCCTTGCAAGCGTGGCTCCCGGGTGGCCCCGGCAGTTGTGTCTCCTAGTGTGGGAGGACCAGGGAAGTATCATGGCGGCCTTGGGATCAGACAAGGTGAAGACCTGCAGGGTAGGGCACATGCGCCTCAGATAAAGGCCGGTGGTGGGGACACGCAGGGGCGCCCAGGGCCCAGCCCGAGCTGTGGTGTAGCTGCAGTACAGGTGGGGAACAGGAGCCCTGGGAATTAGAGGAAAGGAAACCCAAGGCTGGGGAGGAGCAGGGCTGGGATGTCACGGTGTACACATACATAACAAGTAGCAGATTCCTTTACAAACTTTTAGAAGCCAGCGATTGAACTTCTGCAAGATGTGAGTCCCTGAGAAGAGTCTGAGATGAAAAGAAGGCGCTGGGGAAGAGGGGGAGGCTCGAGCAGGAGAGATGCCAGACATGACTGAGCCAGGTCAGGAGAGAAGGCTCAGTTCCAGTCATTTCCCAGACTTTTGGAGCACCCATAAATTATTTCTGAGCATACACCCTAGAAAATGTATCTATTTCCACATCAACTTTTCTGTTTAGGATGGATGTTAAAAAAAAAAAAAAAAACAAGCAGAAACAGAACTTTTGAAAGGATAATAAAAATGAGCAGAAAAGAGAAGTCCCAGTATCCTTTTCCTGCCTCTTTATAGAAATTAGAGACCTGGAACCTGGCATTATGCCCAGGGGACCCTGCCCATTTATATGTTCTCGGTGATGGCCTAGGACCAGCTTCCCAGGCTCTCAAGGCATCAGAGTCTGGGTCCTACATGTGCGGGGACAGCAGAGCTGCTCAGATGCAGGTAGGGCGGGGGCAGTAAATGCTGAGTGAGTTGAGGCTCAGGGCTCTCAGAGCGGAAGTATCAGAGTCCTTCTAAAACCCAGGTGCCAAAACTTGTCACCTGGAGATCGCCAGAAAGTTGTTGAGAAGTCCAGTATCTTGCCGAAGGACACAGCTTGGCTAACTTCCTTGCCCACATGTGTCCTCCTGGGCCACACTGCTGCCTGTCACTAACTCGGGGTCAGGCCTGCTTTTTCTGGAGGAATGAGTTGCTGGTGTCGAGTGCCACTGTCAGAGCAGGACTGGTATTTTTTGGATAAGAGGGTGCTGGAGCAGATGCAATAGGTACCTCCCCATGCATGCCGAGGGCGCCTTCCAGTAAACACTGAGATCCTTCTGAGAGCTGTAAGTCTAGGAGCAATGGAGGATACAGACACTTCCCTTACCTCAGGCTGGATAACTCCAAGGCCTACTCCCAGCCCTCTCCCAGTGATGTCCCCAGTTGACCCTCAGGTCTCAGTAACCCACTTACCAGTACACCTTATACTGGGTTCCTTCTTTCTTTTTTCTGTTTCATTCCCTGTTCCAGAGATATCTTCTCAAATGAACTACTTGTACCAAATTCTTGTCTGGAGTCAGGGCATCTTGTGGTAGGTGGTATGACCTCTATAACCTGCCTGTACTAGTCTCTCCTTCTGGGGCCTGGCAGACATCACCAATCCATCACCACATTCTTTTCTAGAATCCTAGATTCACAGGTCAGTGCTAACAATCCCTTGGAGCTGACAAGTGAGCTGACACCTATTTCAGGTACAGGACCTAATTGAGAGGAAAAAACCCCCTGCCTTCCTGGCCCTCAGCTCGAAGTGGGTGGGAGCCAGGTGAGACGAAGTGGGTGATATGAGAGGGAAAGAGGAGGGGCCTTTTCAGAGAACTGAGACAGAGAGAGAGAGATTAGTGACAAGTCTTAGCCAGTAGACCGTTGGGATGGAAAATAACAGGTAAAATTAACACTGTTAAGTGTTTGAGAACAGGCCCCCACCAAAGTCTTTGAAGGTACCACTGCCAATCTTCTCAGGCCCTTGCCAATGACTCACACAGTGATTACACTGGACAGTGATAGCATTTGGTGCAAATGGGGGACTGGGTTGCCAAAGCCCAGGTCCTTCCTCTGCCCTGTGGTGTCCTGCACACTATGCAAGGCCTCAAAGGTGAGCCGGAAACCCCATGTCTGCCGTTAGTCAGCATCTCATGTCCTAGAGCAGCCAAGGTGGTCTGACTGTTACCGAAACTATTCTTTTTTATCAGTTGGAGCCAGGAGTGTTGTCGGACTATGTGTTCTAATTTCTTTTTGATAGACAACAGATGGTTAACAAATTGTATCTATGGCATACAACTGTAAAGCTTTATTATTTATATATAAAACATAATTTATTATTTTTATTATGTATATATATAATTTATATATAATAATTTATATATAATTTTCTATTTTAAATATATATTATTTATATATATATTTATTTTTATTATTTATATATATTATGTATATATACTTTTTTTGGAAGTCCTGAGCCTAGAACCCAAGACCTCACACTTGCTAGGCAAGCACTCTACCATCAGAGTTACATCCCTGAGTCCTTTTTATTTTGAGTCAAGGTGTCACTAAGTTATCTGGCTAGTTTCAAACTTTCAACACTCCTGCCTCAGCTTCCCGAGTAGCTCGAATTATAAGAGTACGTCCTGCGTATACATATTGTGCAGTGGCTTAATGGACTAATGGAGCTAATTAATATACTCATTACCTCACATTCAAGCGCGATCATGTAGTGGTTTGTCTTTCAGTGTCTGGCTTAGTTGATTTAGCATAATGTCTTCCAGGTCCAGCTATGTTGTCACAAATGACAAGCTCTACTTTTTAAATAGGGCTGAATATTATCCCCTGTGAACATATACCAGCTTTTCTTTATTTATCTCTCCATGCTCTGTTCTGATTCTTAAGTTTGGAGACTGCGATCATCAGTCTGTCTGGAGAGACTGGCCCAGAGGGAAAATGAGGTCCCTGTGTGTCACCACTACTCCCCTATGGGTATTTCTACGCTGCTAGCTGCTGGAAATTCACCTGGGAACTACTTCTTTGGAGGGTTGGAACATCCAAACAGACCTGGAGAACAGAAGGCTTTTTCTTCCTGAAATAGGAACTGCATGCTTCTGGTCGCACTGAAAGTATTTTTGGGAAGTGCTACAATCTTATTTTTTTTTTTTTAATCTTGAAGTGTCTCTAAAATCAAGCAGTTGGGACAATGCATTTCCATGCTGTTTTAATTTATTTGCCTTCTCCCCAGCTCGTGGGAAGCTCTGCTTCCTCATGTGGGGCTGTTGCAGCTGGACAGGGGAATCCCCCCCCCCTGAGAAGCTGCAGGCTTCTGCATAACCAAGTTTAGGGCCTCGGCTCAGTCTCCTAGCTGGCAATTCCCAACAGCTCAGCTCTGTGTAGACGTGGCTTTGCTTTTTTAAGAACAGAAAATCCTTCCCCAGTGTCCTAGGTCAGAGACGCACTCTCAAAAGTGCCCTGGAGCTATGAAGGCTAGGTCAAAACTGGAGCCCCCAGGACTGAGAGACGCAGCTCAGAGTCGGCCTGCCCTGGTTTGAAGCCCAGGCTGTGCCAACTGGGGAGTCTTGGTTTATCTCATCTGTAAAATGGGGATCACTATCCATTGCTCTAAGAACTGATGAAGGACTAAATGAAGTGAGAGCCTGGGCGGGATCTCCCCTCCAGGCCTGCCCAGGGGTGAGCAGCTGCCCCAGGCAGGGAGGCCAAGGGCAAGTGTTAACCATTTCAAGTCCCCACCTGTGGATGCAGACGGCTGTATTTTCCCTTCACAAGGCCTTGGGAAAGGCAAATAAATATGCTGTGTAGGGCCTGATAAGCACAGCAGTGGCAGTTACAGTGCTGTCACTTAATGGCAAAGAGACATTCTAAGAAATGCCTCATTGGGTGAGTTAGTCCCTGTACAAACATCTCAGTGTACAGTTACACAAGTTATGATGTCAGTAAGCCATCTAACCCTCTGGGCCACTGCGGTTTAATCAGCGCTTTGTTGACTGAAATGTCGTTAATGCAGTGTGTTACTGTGGTTTTCCGTCACTGACAACATTCTCTGTCACTCATTCATTTGCAAAATTCATTACATTAATACTGATAGCCCTTGTTTAACAACCCACTTGTTAACAGCTATTCAGACTTACAACTAGGCATGCTGTTTGGCAACAGGCAGCCTCACATTTCCTCAGTTATGGAAATAAAAGCAAAGTCATCAAGTCGGAGTTTCCTTTGACAGTTCTTAGTGCTGAATATTGAAATGTACATACTATAGCATAGGCAATTCCTCACTTAGTAACCAATTCATTTAATTATGCAGTTACAGGACCAAGACTTGGTCATTAAACGAGGAGTGTCTGTACCATTGAGCTCATGCTATGTACCCGGTGTCTGTTTAAGACTCTCAGGGTGCAGCAACTCTGGGGCATTGTGTGCTGTGGAGAGGGCTGGATGAGGGGGAAGAGAGCTGTCACTAGAAGGTGAAGTGTGCTGTGGAGAAAAAGGACTCAAAGGGGAGGTAGCAGTTTCATTTTAAATGAGAGGGATGCTTCAGGGATGTTTTTAACAAAAGAATAATATGATTTGAGTTGAGGTTTAAAACTCCAGCTGCTTGGTAGTTACTGAGAGGACAGAAGAGGGTGGTGAGAACAGAGGCAAGAAACCAGTAGGAGGCTGCCAGAGAATCTGACGAGAAACGCTGGAGGCTGTGGCTGGCCGTGTTATGGGCAGTCAGAAGCGCCTGCTGGGGTTGTGGGTGTATTTTGAAGGGAAGGCAGCACGATTTCATGATTGATGGCACCCAGGGCAGGAGAGGAAGACGGGGAACAAGGTGGACTCCTGGGATTTTAATGAACAATTGGAGTTGCCCTCTCCTGAGATGGAGCCCAGGAAAGCACATGGGAGGGCCAGGAAATGTGAGGTGTAGGGGCCTGTCAGACATCCAGGAAGAGGCTCAGGTGGAGGTTGGACGTAGAAGTTCAGAATTTGGAGTAGCGGTCTGGGCTGGAGGTCTGAGTGGAAAGCCAGTCTGTCCTTGAGACAGCAAGGAGTGACAGGAGCGTCACTCACTTGCTTGGGGCACTCACACCAAGCAGAGAGCTGTAGAAGGAGCAGCCAGGCAGCCCGGGGAGGCCGGAGGGGAGCATCTCCAAACCCAGAGTGTGGGTGGAGGGGTGCGGTGATCTGCTCTCAGTATGAGCCTGTGGGTCCTTGGCCGGCGGTCCTGGCACTACAGAGGCACTGGGGTCCACGGGAAGGGCAGTGGTGCCTTGGGCGGCGGGGGGGGGGGGGGGGGGGGGGGGGGGGGGGGGGGGGGGGGGGGGGGGGGGGGGGGGGGGGGGGGGGGGGGGGGGGGGGGCCGAGCGGGCGTGGTTTAGGCTGACTCGAGAGGAGCAGTGAGCATGGAAAAGGCGCCGCCCCTGCCCCCCGCCGAGGCCCCGGCTGCTCCTGGAGAGGCTGTGGAGGACCCTGCACTGCGGCGCTCCGGGAGCCTCCCTGGGCTCCGAATGCTGGGCGCGTCTTCACTTCTCTCAGTTGTGTGAGAGACAGCATTTTCTAAGCCGCATGTGATGGCCACCTAGGAACATTTAACCTGAGCCACAATTACAGTCACAGTGCATTAGGGCCATTTTCTCCCCAGTTACCCCATAGTATATATTTATTTTCTCCAAAGCCTGCACTTTAAACTGAAGTTTTAAAAGCCTTGTGAACAAAAAACATGCTCCTCTTCGCCATGAGGTCTTATCCCAAGGGAGATTTACTAAATTTGTGTTCCAATGCCTTTGCCCATTTTTTTTTTCACTGCTGTTGTTAGGTGACCTTTAAAAACATTCAAACTAGCACTGACTAAGGTCATTTGGGCTAAGGCTTCATCCTCAGATATTTGTTATCTTCGTTACTCTTCTCATTGCTGAGACGAAATACCTGACACTCACAAGTTAAAGGAGGAAGTTTATTTCGGCTCACAGTCTGCAGAGGTTTCAGTCCATAGTTGGCTGACTACAAGGCAGGATGGCATAGCAGAGGGGCATTGCAGAGGAGAAATACTTCATGGCAGAGCAGGCAGAAGGCAGCCAGCCTGCCTTCTTTCCCTTTATATTTCATCCAAAGCCAGGTGTGGTGACATTTTCTGTTATCCCACCTCTCGGGAGACTGAGGCAGGAGGATTGCTATGAGTTCAAGGCCACCCTAAACTACATAGTGAGATCCTGTCTCAAAAAAACAAACAAACCCCAGGATATAATTGGTTGCTGTTACCGACACTCAGAACAATGCAAAACCAACCAGTTATCCCCTAATTCTCATTCCTTCGCCCTAGATCCAGCCACCTCTGAAAAGCCCAAATACAAGCACCTGAGGCTTTGAAGGGACATCTAGATTCAAGCCATAATTACTGTCATTACTTAAGGTAAATGAAGGAAAGACGGAAAAGAAAAGAAGAGAAAGAGCAAAAGAAAGAAGAAAAAGGGAAGCAAGCAAGCAAGCCAGGAGGAGAGAGAAAGGAAGAAGGGGAGACAAGGAAGGAAGAAAAAATAGAAGGGATGGATGGAGGTGAGAAAGAAGGAAGAAAGAGTAAGTGAAAGGTAAGACAGGGAAAAAAGGAAAGGAAAGAGAGAAAGGAATAAAGAGACAAGAAGGAAGAAAGAAAAGAAAGAAGGGGGCTAAGGATCCCAAATGGCTTTGGAACTGGTCATTTTTGTGGGTTAATTTTTGGAAAGAAATACTTGTCTTACCTTCAGCTACCTGTGGTAATCATTATCCCAGCAGCCTGCAGGTCTAGAAAGAGCCAATAATGTTTGCAGAATGAATGAGCTGGTCACTCACCCTCTAGTCAGGTGGAGACTGATCCACAGCCACTGGGACCTTGAACTTCAGGTCCTGCCCCTTCCTACTTCCTTTCTGCTTGTTTACTGAGCTCTAACTTCCTCCCTTTGCTCTCTAACGTGTGTTTGGAAGCCCTTTGGCTTTTATTAAATGCAGCTCCTACAGCTACTACATTACAGACATAATCTTGAGCCAGCCACACACTGGCACTGGATCCCGGCTGGGCAGGCGCCAGATTCAGCATGAGGTTCTCCCTGCCAGTGATCAAGTTTGCTTAAGAACTGAGGTAGACCCTGCCAGATGTGAAAAAATTCCAGAATGTTTTTCAGCTGCCTGTAGAACTCACAGTGTCTCTTCTGGTGATGGAATTTGAGGTCATCAGAACTAGTGCTGAGAGGCAGAGCTGGAACAGAAAGGTGTCAGAGCACAGGGATGAGGGCACTAGCTGAGGCTGGGCTGGCCCAGGTGATGAGAAGATGATCTGTGTTGTTAGAATCCTCTGCAATCTTTTATACTTCCAACACCATCTCCCTCCCACAAACCATGGCTGGGACTGGGACTGGACCAGGCCTTGAGAATTCTACCAGGGCGTGTTTTGATAACATGTGATTAGTTTTCAAATCAAAGCTCTCTGAGGCCATGAAATCCAAAGCTGAAGCCTTCCATGGGGCCAGGAGGACCGGGACTCCACCAACCACTGCACCTTAACCATTGGACACAGGGCAATTGCTGTGGACAGGTGACCACACATCATCTCCTTGGCTCTTGAGTATCTAATAGAATCATTCTGCAAGGATTTTTTTCCTTGTGGACAGGAGGAAAAGCTCCGAGAGTGAGGCTGGAGGAGTGACCTTGTGGATTCTTTGGTGAAATATCTCTATGGAGAAGAACGTTATGGAGGGTTGAGTGTTCCCTGCTTTCCTAGAGCCCAGAAGCTACTGAGGCTTTTGCAGAGAAACTCATGGCTGGGGGGGGGGGGGGGTGCAAATCCTTTAGTACTTGAAAGTATACAAAAGTACAGGATGAGTGTTAGGGGAAAGTTTACTCTTCACAGACTGAGAAGCTCCTGGGGTAACTATGTCACCATGATACTGACTAATCAAATTCAAATGAACATTTTGCCAGCCCACCCCTACCTTCCCTGCCAAGCCTAGGCATCCTCCTCATGAAAAGCCCAAGAACAAGGAACAGAGGCTCTGAGAAAGACAGAGTGGTCTTTGCTCACCAAGAAGGTGCCACATAGAGTCTTCCAGAGTGAGATAATAGTCACACAGACCCATTCAGTGAGGTTAGAAGAGTGACTTTAGTTTGACTCCATGGGTTTTCTGGGAAGACAGCATAAAAGTGAGGAACTCTGGGACCATAGTCCTTCCTCGTGATGGACAAGCTAACAGGAAGGCTACTTGGTCTGTGTCCCATGATGCCATTCCCTTCACCATGAGCCAAAGAGGCATCAATCTCACCTGTGTGGAAGAGTTTAGCCTTCAGAATCCCCAAGGCTGAGAGAAGCCAAGAATTGCCCAAGGTCCCATAACTTGGGAATCACTGTGTTCATCAGTTTTTTATTGCTCTAATGCACTACCCAAACAGGGTGACTTTAAAAATGAAAGAGATTAATTTAGCTCACAGTTTTGGAGACTGAAAGTCCAAGCAGCATTGTGAGGCTCTGGAGAGGGCCTCACTTCCTGTGTCATCCCAGGAGACACAAGTATCAAGAATATGTGGAGGAGGAGGGTATCACTCAGGAATATCAGACTGCTCCCAACCTTCTCCTCCCCACGACAACTTGGTGCAAAGAGAAAGAGAGGAAAGAGAAGATGAAAGAGCCAATAAAATAAAATTTGTCTACTGGTCATTTTGCTCAAACAATCCCTGCCCCAAAAAACTCCTAGCAAACAATATTTGTGTTTGATCCAGATTTGAAGTTGGCTATAGGATATCCATTTCCTATTTGTAAAATATGGAAAATACCAATATCTTGGGATTTGCTGTGAGGATGAAAGTCACTGTTAGTGAATGTAGCTGTAGAGCCAAAATCTGTCCTCTCAGAAACTCAGGTCAGGGTATTTATGAATACTCTGGTAACAGTGGCTCTTGTGGAATGAACATTTCCGAGGTCAGGTGTACTGCAAACTGCTCAATAGATGATGTTGCACTTAAATTTCAGATGAAAGGCCAGAGATATATAGCTCAGTGGTTCTGGCACCTGCCTAGCAAGCACAAGGTCCCTGGTTTGATGCCCGGTAACCACATACAGTGCTGGGTGTGGTGATGACGCCCACCAGCAATCAATACCACACACCACAGTGCTGGGCGTGGTGGCTCACGCCTGTAATCCCAGCACTCGGGAGGCAGAGAAAGGAGGATTGCTGAGTTCAAAGCTTGCCTAGGCTACATAGTGAGCTCAGAGCCAGCCTGAACTACAGAGCGAGACCCTGTCTCAAAAAAAAAAAAATTAAACTCGCTTTACCATATATTTATCCATCTGGCCATTTATTAATTCATCTTATTTCTATGCACCTCAAATAAATTGCAACTTCAGTATACTTCTCTAGTTAATGACATCATTAACTAGAGTTTGATTATTGATATATTCTCTGATATAAAATTTATAGGTTATGCAATTAAAAAAATAAAATTTATAGATTATGTATTACACAACTTTTGAATGTGTATTAGCTGATTTTTGCCAATGTATCAAGCCCATGTAATGCAAACCAATGTGACCATCACCCTAGAGAGTTATTTTGTGCCTTGTCTCCCCCTTAATTTTTTCCCACTAAAGATTGGTTTTGCCTAGAATGAATATATATATATATATATATATAT
>PVIC010002991.1:0-72375 GCA_004025085.1 Thryonomys swinderianus
TTTTTTTTTTTTTTTTTTGAGACAGGGTCTCGCTTTGTAGTTCAGGCTAGCTCTGAGCTCACTATGTAGCCCAGGTAAGTCTTGAACTCAGCAATCCTCTTGTCTCTGCCTCCTGAGTGCTGGGATTACAGGTGTGAGCCACCACACCCAGCTGTTACATGGTATTTTTGAGACAGAATTTTGCTAAGTTGTTAAATTGTGCAGGCTGGGCCGGAACTTGGAGTCCTCCTATCTCAGACTCCCAGAGTGCTGGGATTAAAGGCCTGCGACACCACACTCAGTTCTCTGCGCTAGACACTGAGCCTTGAGTTGGATGCAGAAATAAAGAAGACTCACTTCCTGCTCCCTGTAGTGCATTCTTGGACTTTGTGTGTTAATATTACTCAGTATTATTGAATCTGAGGGAGGCGTGAGTGAGGATGACTCAGGCTGAGGAGACTGTGGGGAGGAGCTGCGAGTTCAGCGGGACTTGAAGGAGGGGAGCTCTGCAGATTTCACACCAGGAGCACCCAGGTAGACAGTGTCTGCTGTGTGTACACGTGTGTGTGTGTACATGTGCACACATGTGTGTTCTCCATGGAGGGGCAAAGATTTGCTTTCCTTGCAACACAGGCTTCCTAGTTTGTGGTGGCTATGGTGGTAGTGATGGTAACACAAAGAGGAAAAATAGAACAAGGTGTTGAGACCAGAACTGGTTCTTACTCCAGACTAGATGTGGGGTATTTATTTTGTGTACATCACTAAAGTCTTAGTTTCCTGCTTGCTTATACTTTGATTGACTGAGGCTTTTGAGGGTATTAACTCGTCAGCTTTTAATAAGCTTTTTTTGGTTACTTGTTGAAGGTTAGAGGCAGGCTATGTTATGAGCAGATGTAACCATAAGACAGAACATTCTAGAAGAAAGCATTAGCAGTCAGACATCATGGCACCTGGTGGAGGCCATTGTGGAAGTTCCCTGGGAGGAGTGGGTAGGGAACCTGGGGGGGGGTGGCGGTGGGTGAAGGTGGGCTAGCCACTTTAGGGTATAGACCTCTGTTGAAATGTCTTAGAGGTGTGATGACGGACAGGGTGGGTAATGAAGAGGGAATCTCAGGATTGGCTGGGAATGTGCCCAGGACTGTGGAGCTTCCAGATAATGTCTGGAGCTCAGGGAAGAGAACTGCAGGATGGTCACAGACTGGATACTCTGGATTCCATGGCAGGCAGAGATGAGGAGGGTCTGCCATGTGTTGATGATTTTGGAGGACCATCTAGTAGGGTGACATGGGTGAGCTAGACTCTGAGGGGGACAGGCCAGTGGCCTGGAACTGCCAGCACTGGGACCCTGGCCAGTGGGGGGAACTTGTATCCTCCCTGGCAGTCCCTGGTACCCTTTCACCCTTAGCTCCCTCCCTTTGCTGCAAGATCCATATATGTTTGTGTCTAAGAGGCTTCATTAAGGAACTTTCCATATATGGTGGCTTCTTTCTGGACTGCTCTTTCCCTGCCATTTCTGGGGTTATCCCCTTCTTGCTGATGGCTCCTTTTTTTACCATTTGGGAAGTATCTGAGCAACCTTGGCTGGAGGACTTGGCAGGATCGGGCCCCAAGCTAGGGGCCAGGAGGACACTGTCTTGGATGTTACAATGTCAGTTCCCCACAGAGAGAGCGTTTCCTCTGCCCTGGGTGCCCTCCCCCCTCTAGGGGGAAGAATTCCAGACTGCCGACTTCTCTGAGTCCCTCCCCATTGCAAGTGGCTTCTTCCTAGGGGTGAGGTAGGTGTGGCTGGTCCTGTCACAGCCTCCAGGAAGTTGGGGGGAAGTCTGGATTCTTTGCCCAGGAGCTCACTGGGAGGCTTGGGCCAAGAGCGGGAGCCTGCACAGCTACTTTACTACCAGGAGCAGCTCTGGCTCTGTCCCATCTGCCCCCTTGGGGTATTCTCCCTGTCTGGGGGAACAGTTGTGGACATCAGGCTTTGGGGTGTGATGGAATGGGGCAGCATTGAAAACTCTATGTATTTTCCCTTTTTTAGAAGGGATCAGATATATTTTATTTTTATTAGTGCATATTTGCAGTATATAATGATTGTGGGAGTTGGGACATGTACCTAATACATCTTAATTCTTATGTCCCCTTTCCTTCCTTTCCCACCCTCTCCCTCCATCTCTTGATCCCCTTCCCATTTGCAGAAGGTCTGTCTCCCCGATCCTGTGATCTGTGTTTTCCTTTGCTCTTTAGTTCCTTTATACTTTGGGTTTCTCCTGTAAGAGAAATCACGTGATATTTAAGCTGAGCACTGATTCAGTTCCCTGAATGTCATGGCCTGTTTCTGGCCTAGGGTGGAGGACTTCGGCCCAGGAGTGAGGAGCAGGCTTCCTGGCCAGTCCTGGGGAATGGGCAGGCAGCTGCTCTGCCCGTCTCCCTGTGGGTGCATAGGAGATCCCGGCAAGGAGAGCAGGCTGGGAATTGACCTTTTTGGCCCAGTGGGAGCAGGCAGTTGCAGCCAGGGGCTGCGGGCCCCAGGGAACGCAGCTTTCAGCTGACATCAATAATTCTAGGAGTGAGGTGCTGGCTGCTGCTGAAGGGGCTGAAACTCTGATGGTTCAGCCCACGGGGTCTGCAGGGACACAGCTGGAGGTGCAGTGGCTGAGGGTGGACAGCACCTCTGAGGGCTGTTGTTTTCCATGTCCTGTGTGAACATGTGGGTCCCAAGACAGTTGCCACCTGCCCCTGTCACCTCTGGGTCCATAAGGAGAGGAAGCAGTGCTGTGGGGTGACATGGTTTAGGCAGGGGACCTCAGAGGAAGGACTGAAGGGACTTCTTTCTCAGCCTGAGAGGTCTGGCCATGCTGGCCTGATGCATGAGGTCTCCAGGGCCACATGGGTGACCCCCCCAACTTGTGAGCCTGTGTGTGTTGCCATAGCACATGGTATGTGAACGTGCAAGGAGGGGCTGCAGATGTGGCCGGTCTCTGCCACTAGGAAGACTTATTGTGGTCTTGAAATGTGCTGAGAGGAGCAGGGGCTGGTAGATGGGGCAGGTACTCATTGCTGGGGAGCAGAGCACCCCAAACTTAGTGGCTTAGAACAGGAGTCATGTGTTATTCTTATGAGTCTGTAGTGCACCCAGGCAGCTCTGCTCTGTCCTCATTCCTGAGTCTGGATTCAGTGATGTGTGGCCTGGGTGGCTGCTGGGGATGGTCTGAGTCCTCCCTGCCTACCTTTGCACCTGTCCAGCAGGCTGGCCTTGGATGTCCAAGACCAGAGATGGAAATGCATAAACATTCCCTCAAGGGCCTTCAAAGTGACTGGGAAAAGGGCTAGGAAGAGGAGTGCTCTGGTCAGGGTCTTGAAGGTATTGGTCCCTCAGGGGCATCGTTTACCTCACCTGGAGTGGAAGTTGGTGTCTCTGGACAGCATCCTGTGGTAGGACTTCCTGTAACTGTTTCTCTCCTGTGCTCTGTGTCTTCACCACCCAGCATGGTGACCAGCAGCCAGAGGTGGCTGTTGAAGGCTTGAAATGGGGCTGCTACAGCTGAGGAAGCTGGGTGTGAGTTTCTGTTTTGTTTTAATTAATCTAGTAAAACACTAATTAATAAAAGCTTAAGTAGCTACAGATGGCTAGTAACTGTGTGCTGGGGCGCTCCAGATGGAGAAGAAACTCTCCTTAGGATTGGCCAGAAGTGACCAAGTCTGGCACAGGTACTCGCTGCTTGCCTAGGCGTGGGTGTTGGTCAGTCCTGAGCCACTCTCCAGTCTTCAGGGCTGGTGTGAGCTGTGCCAGGCACAGGGCAGGAGGCCTCAGGCTGACGCTGGGCTGAGAACATCTCGATGGGGCTCCTACCTGGTCCTCTGCACCTCGAGGCGTCTGTGGACATGTGCTCTTCACTGCTGACCGGTTACAGAGTTGTTCTTCCCTGTCTGTGCCAGGCTTACTTCCCTTAGCACGGTTCCCTTCAGGAGTATCTGCATTGCCACAAATGACAGGACGTGGTACTTTTTTGTGGCCAGATAGTATTCTTTTGTGTGTGGACACCATCTTCTTCATGCATACCCTGGCTGGTGGACACAAAGGCTGATTCTGTATCTTGGTTATAATAGTGCTGCCATAAATGCATGCTGTGTGATCTCACTCCACTATGTACCTAAAAATGTTATCCTCAGAGAAGTAGGCTGGAAAAGTGGTTCCTAGAGACTGGGCGGGGGCTAAGAAGAGGGTAGAGAAGGATCGATCAGTGTCCACGGTTGCAGTTAGAGAGAGGAAGACATCCTATTGTCTGTTGCCCAGAACAGTGACGTAGTGACTGTGCGGAGTGTTGCCACATGGCTGTACGTATGGATGGATGTGGATGTCCTCACTGCCAAGAGCTCCTGAATATCTGAATGATGGAAATGCTCATGGCTCAGATTTTCTTCTTACACATGTATATATGGATTGTGTGCCCTATGTACAATGACTGCGTGTCAGTTAAAAATAAAATAAAAACAAATCTGTTCTTTATCCTCTTCAAATTTCCCCTCAGCAGATCCTGTGGCTGCACCTCTCTAGGGTCCTGAGCTGCATGGCCACCCTGGGGACCCGGGGGTGAGGACAGCTGGGGTCTGTGCATGGGGTCCGGCAGGAGGCTCAGGGGTAGCCTTGGTGGGTTGGCGTTCTTTGCTTAGGCACAGCCCTGTGAAGGCCATCTGGGCCTGGCCCTGGCATCTCTGCCCCCTGGCAGGGATTAAGTGCAGAGCTCTGAGCAGGCAGGAGGCTCTGCTCCCAGGCTAGGCTGCCAGGCTATGGCTGGCTGGAACACACGTGCTGTGGGCTTGAGCATCAGGCGCATGTGCATTGCCTGACAGTGGCCTCCCAAGTTGCTCCTCCGGGCACCGTAGTGCCCTTTTGCCCACAGAACATAAGCCCTGGGACCCAAGCAGCAGCAACCCTGTCCCTCAGAGCCCCATGGAAATGAGAGCAGACTGTTTTCACCCCTCGTTTCTAGGTGAGCAAGCAGCAGTTTAAAGGGTGTGAGCCATTTGCTGGAGAATTGGGGGTGTGTGCTTAAACCTCAGTGTTGGGGTACCCTTGTTGGGGAGCAAGGACCCTGTGCTCAGCACCCTCATCATGATGGTGAAGGACCTGTGGTTGGTTCTCTGTGTCACAGTTTGGCTGCGGATTTGCAGTCTGTACTGGTGAGCATGGGGACCCCTGTGGCAGCAGCTCACACACTCCTGCACCTACGGAGCTCAAGGTTGGTGGGATGGACTCAAACAGGGGTTTTTGGCAGAGGAGCCAGTTAGCAGCAAAAGTTGAGTTCACACTGCTCCCTGTGGTTTTCATTCTGAGTGACTGGTTGGGCCAGGCCAGCCCAGGGTGCCCCAGGGCAGAAAGTGCAGGAGCACGTCCTTGGGAGGGTCAGCCTTGGGAGATGGATGCAGGGAAGGGCCAAGGGGATGTCTCAGGTTGGGAAGCAATGGCCTGCCTGTGTGTTGGTTGGCACCAGAAAAGTAACTCGGGTTGGGCTGGATAAAATATATTGGTCCCTGAAACAGAGAGGCTCAGGCACGGGACCCAGAGGAATGGGTGACACTGGTGAGATAGCCAGGCCTGCTGGCCTCGGGGTTGGGTCCATGCTTAGGCAGGTCTCCTTGGGAAAGCCAGTGGCTTGGACAGTGGGCAGTCAGACAATTTAGAGTGATCACCGCCCATCCCACCCAAGGGAGCCCTTTTGCCCTGCTGCCCCTGTGCTGGTTCCAGCAGCCTGTCTTGCAGGGGTCTGCCCGAGGGCCACTTGCTCATCTCCTAACTAATCAGGACTTGACAGCAGCCAAGTGAGTTACCCCGGGTGAAGAGAGCATGGCAGGGGAGGTTTCAACAAGGAAAAAAAATCAGATCCCTGAAACAAGACAGGGTCCTTTGTGTCGGGGTTGGGTGCCATGATACAGGCTGTGCCCACCAGAAGGTTGGAGCAGGACCAGAACTGGGCATCTCTTTAAGAGGTAGAGAAGCCTCAGCCTTGAGTGCAGAGGTGCAGGGACCCCGGTCAGGACCGTGGACCTGCCAGGCCCAGGCTCACTGGGGAGGGAAAAGGTGTACAGGGGTGTTCTGGCCATAGGGCAGTCACCCTGGGGCTGGGTGCCAGGGAGGGACATTTGGATTAAATTGGCAATTTTCACCCTCTCTGGACTACCGAAGCAGATGCCAGCCCTTGTTTGGGGGGTGGGGTGGGTAGGTGGCAGCCCGATGCACCGTGGGAGCCCTTGGCACTTACAGACCACTTTCTCTTTGTCCTCTCCTTCCACTGCTCAGATATCCGCGGGCTCCAAAGCTTTCTGGACCAAGCCTCACGGCTGGGCCTTGATGTCTCTTTACAAAAGGTGGACAAGAACATCAGTCATGTGTTCACCAGCCTCTTCACGACCATGAAGACAGAGGAACTGAACCGCTACCGGGACACACTGCGCCGTGCCATCCTGCTGCTCAGCCCGCAGGGGGCTCACTCCTTCATCAACGAGGTAGGTCACATTGACCAAGGCCACAGGGGCCTGGTGCTGGGCATAGGTCTTTAGGGTGCAGGTCCCTCGGGCCTGTGGACATTCAGCCACAGCACACGCCCATGCAGGGGAGGCCTGAGCATGACTCGGTGATGGAGTGGTCCTTAGCTGGTGGCTGAGGCTTGCCCAGGTCCTGAGAGATGGTGGGGTGGCCATTGGGTAGCCTGATTACAAGTCACTGCCAATCATTTCTGAGGTTTTTTTTTTTGTTTTTTCTTTTTCCTTTTAATTTTCCTCTGTTGACAGGTATAAGCATCTAAGGGTGAAATACATTTCTGGCTCTCTGCAGAGGTGGGCAGGTCTGCCGTGGGATTTGTTAGCAGCTGGAGGAGGTATCTGTTGCCTGTCCTCACATGATGCCTTGTGCATGACTCTTTCTCTGGTACTTGAGATAATCACTGTGTGTTTCTTTGAAAAACACCTCTATTAGGGGTTAGGGCTTTCTAATGAAGATGGGGCCGCAGGCTTAACAAAGGAGCCATTCATTTGAGAACAAACTAGAAAGCTCTGAGCTAGAAGGAGCTGGCTGACTGGTGTGGGCTCCAGTGGTCTCATGGCAGAGGTGAGGAGGAGGCTGTGGCAAGTCCCTCTCTGGCCTGAACTGGTTTGGAGAGAAGGGTGTGCAGGGATGACGGTACTCAGCGGCAGAGCAGAGTCTGTGGGACTCCCGCCATTTCCCCGCATCAAAGGAAAATGAAGAGATGGCAGAATTTCACTGATGCCATTTGCTGCACTTTGCTGGGTTGTTCTGTTCTCCCTTCTAATTAATTATTACTCAGAATGCTATCTCATGCCTCCAGAACCAGCACAAAACCCAACGGTGGGAACGTGCAATTGGGAACATTTAATTTGGTATAGTTGTGGTGGCTCTGGTGCCTTCTGCTAATTAGGTCCCATGTGCATTGGTGGTCAGCTGGGTTGTGGTGGCCACTTGGTGCACAGCATTTCCACCCGGCCATGTTTCCCTGTGGGGAGTGATTCAGCCTTGGGCCTTTCTCAGAAGTTGCACCACAGGCTGCTTTCTCCCAGCTGGCATCTGCTCTGGGCCCTCTCTCTTCTTCCTTATTTTTTTATTTTTATTTTTTTGAGACAGGGTCTCCTTTGTAGTTCAGGCTGTTCCTGAGCTCACTATGTAGCCCAGGCAAGCCTCTAATCCTGTTGCCTCTGCCTCTTGAGTGCTGGGATTACAGGCATGAGCCACCACGCCTGGCATTATGGTATGTGGTACTGATTGCTGGTGGCCGTGAGTCACCATGCCCAGCAATGTGGTATGCAGTTGCCAGGGATAAAACTAAGGACTTTGTGCTTGCAAGAAAGGCGCTGGAACCAGTGAGCTAAATGCCCGGTCCCTTCTTGCTTATTCTTTGACCTCTCTTCTGGCTGCTTTTCCTCCTTGCTCTTGGTCTGCTGGGAAGCTTGGGCATGGAACAAGTGTAGGTTTTGGAGCTGCTCAGATTTGGCTCATCTCAGTTCCTCTGCTTACTGTTTGTGTGGGGTGGGTCAGTTTTCTTGGCCAGTGTCAAGCCTATAGGTCAGGGTTGGAGTCCACAGTGAGGAGGAAGAGTTTGGTGCAGGTTCTGAAGCAGCGCCTCGCCTTTCTTTGCACATCTGACTGCCTTACCCTCCAGATGAGTGCAGCCCCTTCCTGTCTCAGGTCCTGCAAAGTTTCACACCCAAAGGAGACTTGCCTGGAGGTACTGTTTCTAAGTGGTTCATTGTGCAAACTCCTATAGCCCTGGATGCTCTCATTTGCCCTACCCATTACCTTCTCTGGCTCCCCAGGCTGCTTGGAAAACCTGTGTTGCCGAATGCCTTAAGGCTGGGGTGCCACTGACGGTGTCAGGGAAGAGTGACAAGGCCTGGAAGTGGTGGCAAGAGCAGTGGCCCCCTCTCGGCAGGGCCTGTGTGTGAGGCTTGGTCTCTGTCCTGATTTCAGGGTGGAGGAAGCCGTTGGGAGGAGGAAATGGAAAAAGACCAAGTAACTGACCTGCTTACGTCACCCAGAGGGCACGGAGGGACTGTACAGATTCAAGTCTGGATCTGAGCTGTCCCAGAGCCCTCCAGTTCCATGCTGGGGAATAACAGAGAACACAGTGTCTTGTACTTTCTGTAACTTGTGGCTGTGTTGGCTTCACAGAGTGAGACACCATCCAGCTGCCTGTGGCCAGGGTCTGGCTGAGGTCTGGGGGGAACTGACACCCAAAGAGGTTTGCAAGGCTTATGCCAGAGGGTTCATGCATCTCCTCTGCATGGTTAGGGGCCAGTGTGGTGAACAAGCCTATTTGACCTGGGAGCCAGGGCTCTCTGGGTGCTCTCTCTGCCCAGAGCCACTGTCACTGCTCAGGGGCCTTTCTTGCTTGGGCTTCTTGAACAGACTGACTCCACTTTTTCTTTGTTGTAATAAAGGACAGACCTACTGCCAGAACATTATTTGCATTTTATAAGCTCAAACCCTGCTGTGGATCCCACTTCCAGGTATGGCTCCTTGGGTTGATATTTGCCCCAGGTCGTGACACATGGAGCCACAGCCACTCGGGTCATGTGGCTTCCCCAGCTGTGAGGCCTCCTTTGCCTTCTCAAATGGCAGGGGCAGCTGCAGTGTTTGAGGAGGAGGATCCCCACATTCACACTTTGCTAAATGTGAGGCTGCTGCTAAGGCTAGACTTTCACTGTCATTAACCACAGGTCTCACATGACACAGACATAGTGTCCCCCATGACCTGCTAGTTTGTCAGTGTGGAGCGCTGAGAGCTGCTTCTCCAAGTAGAGTTCCCAGTGCATCTCAGAGGGGCTGGAGGCCCCAGGACACCACTGGCCTCTCTGGTCCCTCTTCCCCAAGGACCACACTGACTGGTAGTGGCAGGTTTGGGTCGGGCCTTGGTGGCAGTAGAACACTGGATGCAGCAAACAGAGGCTTGGTGGTGGGCTCAAGACTCCTGTGTGTCCATTGCTTCCTCCCCTTTGGGGTCTTTCTGCAGTCTTCATGCTTACTGTACCAATTCATCCTCCCCTCGGAGAGGAGTCTTCCGGCTTACAGCACCTTGGGCTCTGGATCCCTGGACTTTGGGGCTGCTGAGTATGTCAGCTACGGAGAGACCCTACTCCAGCAGGCTTGCTGAGGTTTGCACTGAGCCTTGGAGGGAGGGTGGCTGATCACCTGCTCCCTAGTTAGGGACTGTGTTGGGCTTTGTTTCCTCAGTCTGATCACAGTCCTTTCTGGGGCCTGGCTGCAGAGTGGTGCTTTGTGGATAGGCCTTTGCTCTCGGTTCTTTGTTGCTTCTGCTGACTTCATGAGCCCCAGTGCTGTGCTCAGCTCTGTGCCAGACACCACACACCTTTGTCCTGCTCTCTGATGTGGACAGATCCTTGCCCTGGAGTGGCAGATGTAGACAGCGACCTCTGAGGATGTCGGGTGGATAATGGATTGTCAGGGAGAGGCAGGTGGCGGGGCCTGGGGAGGCCTGTTGGAGTTGGTGATATCAGTGCTGGGTGTGCGGGAGAGCTCACATGGACCCCAGAGAGGGTCTTGGCAGCAGCAGGTGTGCAGGACCAGGAGGGCGGGAGCCAAGGCTGGGGTGACAGTGGGAAGGGCTCCCTCGCCTGGGCAGGGAGGTGTGCGTCAGGACTGGCTTGCTTTCCGTGTCTTTGTCTTATATGTTCATGTCCTGCAGCTTATGTCTTACTGTTCTTGTTCCTCTCCAGCTTGGGTTGAGGGGGAGACTTCCGGCCCAGTGTTGATTTTGATCTTGGGGCTCATCTCAACTTGCTGATGGGGATTACATTCATTTGTCTGTCCTCTGTCCAGCATCTATCTGTTTGTCCATTCATCGATTCAACCATCTGTCCACGCATCCATCCTTCCACCCATCCCATCATCATCCACCTAACAAGTACTGACTGTTGCCTCTTGTGGATCAGGAACTGTACCAAGTGCTAGGTGGGGGCTGGAGGTGCTGCCAGAGAGGCTGTGACCAGGGCTGTCCATCCCGGCGAGTGTGGGCTTTGGGAAGCAGGAGCTCCAGGATTTTGTCCTTCTACCTTTTGGTCTTTATTTCTGGGGCTCTGTTTCTAGAGGTTCACAGGACTGCCTCTTCCTTTTGCTTCCTCTATGTTTTCTTCTCTCCCTCCTTGTCTCTTTCATTTCACTGAAAATGAAAGAGTAGAAAAATGGAACTATTTCTAGCTCTGTGAACACTCAACAGAGGAGACGTGCTGCTGCTGTTCACAGTTCACAAGGTGAGAGGTTAGAGCCTGCCTGCCCCAGCACTCTGCCCTGTCCATCTCTGTGCCTCACAGTTTAGGACCATCTGCCCTGCCCCAGTGTGTCATGCCCTTAGGGTCTGCACTGTGTGGTGTCCACCATTGTGTCTTCTGAGAGTAGTACAAGGCCTGGCCTCCAGCAGCATGAGGAAGGGATTGAGTGGATCTTTTCTGTTTCTTGCTTCCAGTTGAAAGGCCAGAGGCCAGGTCTCTCTTTTGCGTGACTTGCAGGCCTTTCTGGTTGGAAAATTCTAGGGCAGCCTGTGATCAGGGTTCTGCCCGCAAAACTGCTGCTACTGGGAAGGTCAGGTTTGGCCTTGGCCAGGAGAGGCCCACAGACAGGCTCTGGGCTGCTTGTGCCAGAGGCCTGATCCTGGACACACACAGACATGCACCTGTGCACACCCACATGCCTCCATGCACACACACACTGAGCCCACGATGGCGCTCAGGGCTGCAGAGTAGCCTGGGTTAGGCATTGCCATGCTGGGAAGGAAGGGACAGTGGCAGCAGGTGGCAGCTGCCTCTGTGGGGAGATGCTAATGGCAGATGGGAGGGCGGACAGTAGGGGACCTGCTGGCGGATGGGGGTGTGGCAAGGCCCATTTAATCCATGATGGAATTGGGTTAACTTCCCGCTTCCAGTCATCCACTTCTCAACTCTGCTGCAGCAAGTGAGTCTCTCAATTTGAATATAAAGACTGTGCTTTTTAATAATTTACAGCAAAGGTAAATTAAGTAATCACAGCGCTGTTGTCCCACATGATATATGCAAATATTTCTCACTCCAACATGGCAAACTCGTAGCAGATGACTTTGTCAGTCAGAGCTAGGATAATTCTATGTTATTTAAGTATCATTTACCAGAATATTTAAAATTACTAATTAATTATAGAAGATTAATTTTAAATATGGCCCCACATTTGCATTTAATTATGTCCTACTGTTTATAGATTTTAAGGCCCTATCACTTTAGCAAAAGTGCTATGAGTCTGAGAAATTCATTTTTTTTTTTTCCTTAAAAATCCTTGGAAAGGTGACCATAGGGAGGAATATTATGTAGTTTGTTCCGGGGGGTGGGTTTGGAGTTCAGCAGCCCGGTGGAGCTGGCAGGGCAAGGGACAGCTGTCCTTTTTGGAGTCCACAGGTCTTTGTCACTCTCTTCCTGTGACCTGAGGCTCCTCTCATTGCTCCTAACCCCTCATATTCTAAGGAAGCCACCACGGGCTCTCTCGCTGGCCACTGTCCTTTATCTGTTACAGCGCTGTCACATTTTCCAGGGTCCTCATATCCTGAACATGCCTCTGCTGGTCCTTACCTGGGAGCCCAGGATCCATCACTTCACCATACCCGGCTGCTATATCTCCTGCCCTGAACCCTTTGCAGCCAGGACAGCTTCTGCAGACAGTCGGGGACACCCACCCACTCTGGTTCTGTGTAGGGGTAGGGGCGGCCAGAGCGTAGGCAGAGCTGACCGAGCTCCATCGACTTCCTCACCTTGTGGCTTTCTGAGCTTCGGTTCCCCATGGGTACCATGGACTGGTCATGTCTGGCCCATAAAGTTTTCTGAGAATGAACAGAGTACTGCAGGGTGGGGTGCAGGGCTTCCACACAGAGCACACCGTGGTATTGGGCCCCTGGAACTTGTCTGAAAAGAGAGGAGAGGAAGATAGAGTGTGAAGCACTGGGTGTTGAGGGCCTGAGAACCACGAGTCATCCTATGTGACCTTGAGTGGGTCACTGGTACGTGTCAGCTGTTGGAATGCGCCAGCTGTTGGCTTCGGGGTTGTGATGGTGACCTGGTATGGGTCTGGGGCACCTGGGAGAAGTGTTGTGGTTAGCTGGCTGGTGTGAGGCGAGGCAACTGTTGCTGTATGGGCGTGGCGTGGCCACCCTCTCACCCTCATTGGGGCACTACCTTCTTATCTCCACTATTGCTACTGGGTGGCACAAGTGGTTTAGGGAGGTGGCCAGGATCAGGGCCCGTGGTCCATGCTTGGAGTCAGGGAGCTGGAGAAGGGGTTGCTGTACTGTATGGGGTAGAAGGAACCAACCAGATGGTGGCTGCAAGGTAATGGTCACTGGGAGAAGGGGCCTCTGTGGTACGGGACATGCAGGACTTGAGCTGTGAGGTCCATGACAAGATTCTTCCTCTCTCACCTGCTTGGCCTCTTCTTTCTTCTACTGAGGGGATCTGAGGCATTCAGGTGCTCAGCTGGACAGACAGTGAGGCCAGCACAGGTCTGGGGGTGCTGCTTCCCCAGAGGAGGGGCCACTGTCTTGGGAGCAAACTGATCCCAGCAGATCCCAGCTCTGTGCATTGAGGGGCACCTTTGGGAGTCTGTTTACATGCCATGAGCTGGATGTTAGCACCTTCCCAGAGGGTTGCCATGGGAACGACTTGAGCTGAAGCCGTGCCAGTGGCACTGCACATGGTGATCGCACTATTGTGCTTCTTGTGGAGTGTTTTCAGTTGAGATGGCAGAACAGGGCTATTAGGGGCAAGGTCAAAATGTCAACATCTTGGAGAAGGGAGCCTGGGAGAGGGCTGGATCCTCACCTGCTCTGGGCATGAAGCAAGGCTTCCAGAGCCAAGTGGGGGAGATGTGGATTTGGGCACGCCGTGAAGTGAGGATGGTGTAGCAGAAAGGGACAAAGTGTTCATTGCCCTTGGCAGCCTGTCTGGGACTGAGGCCTGAAGTTAGTGCTGACCCAGGACATGAACCCTCAGCTGGAGAGGCTGTTGCACTCCTTAGGGGGTCAGGGAGGAGAGGAAGTCTCACTGCTTCCCTCCACCCCAAACGAGTCTCCAGATGCCACTTGGGCACTGCAGGTCTCACTGAGGAACAAGGCAGAAACTCGAGGGCTGTCTCCTGTCTGAGTTGGCATTGTAGGAAAATCCACTGTTAGCGGAGTTTCACTGTGGCTGGTCACTGGGCTCTTAGAAGAGGGGCAGCCTCCTGGCGATTCCATCTTCTAGAGTTACCCTGCAGATAAGGAGGTGTTTCTCAGCAGCTCCCACCTCATTTCTGGACCCTTTGTTCTGAGTCCTCTGAGGAAGGAGGCATAGCCTTTCCCTTTACTGAGCTGCCAAGCTGAGCCAGGGAGAACGTTCATACTGAAGAGGAACAGAGAACGGAGCATTTACTATGGACAGGTGGAAACTGCTGCTTACCCAGCAATGCCTGTCTGTGGGCAAGGACTGGGCATTCGTGGGTCCTTTCTGCTCCACAGTGGATAGGTAGGTCCATCTAGTCCCAGACCACTACATGAGCTGTTGGATAGTTCTCTAACAGCAATTTGGAAGACAATCACAGGACTTGCTAAGAATGGCTGTAGCCACCCTTGGAATGAGTCAGCTATAACATGCACTGTGAATCCCAATGCTGGAAATACCCAGGCAGGACACTGAGGCATAGGGCAGGTGG
Source organism: Thryonomys swinderianus (assembly GCA_004025085.1). Lineage (NCBI taxonomy): Eukaryota > Metazoa > Chordata > Mammalia > Rodentia > Thryonomyidae > Thryonomys > Thryonomys swinderianus. The sequence goes on from PVIC010002991.1 coordinate 14,204, forward strand.
ATGTAAGAAGGCTGGGGATGCCTTGGGGCATATCGTGCCCTGAAAAGGAGGGCTGGGTCCTGCTGAGACCCCCCACGAGAGAGCCTTGTGGTCTTGTTCCTGGTACTTCCAGAGGAGACAGAAACTTGAAGTTTGCCATCCATATTACTACAGACTGGGTGAGTTATAGAGAAACAAAGTTTATTTTGGCTCATGGTTCTGGTTCAAGTTGAAATGGCCATATCTGTCACAGTCTACTGGTTGACAGAGTCCTAAGGTGAAAAGGCGGCTAAGGGACAGAGAAAACCCGTATGTTGCTCTGGTCTCTTTTCTCTTTAAACCACCAGCATTCACCATAGGACTCTGCTCTGATGACCTTAGCTCTTTCTCATCGTTCCCCAAGGACCCTACCTCTGCATACTGTAACTGGCTTAAAATCTCACCCTCTTATACTTCACACTGGGAATTGAGCCCTAGAAAGAGTTTGGCGGGGACAGATGTATTCAAACCTTAGCAGTGGCTGGTTGCAAAAGGTCAGGGCATTTTCTTTCCTTGAAGAACACTGTCCTTTCAAATCTGTTGGCATCAGCTTCCAAGAAAGGCAGAGGAGGAAACTGTGTGAGTGGGGGAAGCCTCCAGATGGGCGCCATACCTGGGGAGGAGCAGGCAGGACTCATATGCCCACCCGGCTTTCAGCTCCCCTTTTCCTGGGAGGGATGAGCCAAGCATAGGATGGTCACCTGCATGGGAAGCACAGTGAACCCACCCCTGGTCCATTCGTTGTTCTCCGTGGATGTGTGGGGAGTGATCATGCTTCTCTTATGGAAGGGCTTTGGCCTTGACTCAGTGTGAGGGATATGTCATCAGTTTGGGAATCCTGTTGCTGGGCTCTCTGAATCCAGGATCACATGTCCACTGGGAATCTAACTTCTGCTCACTCTCAGGGAGTGGGGAGGAGCCAGAGGGGCCAGAGCTCTGGTTTTCAGAGTTGTCCACAAGGGGACTGCCATGGACAGTCCAAACCTTTAAGACGTGCTCCAAACCTTTAAGATGTGTAGAGTGGCAGGACCACATCATAGGGATGTCATGGTGTTCAACAGGACAGTGCATTTGAAATGCTTCGGACAGCCTGGGGCATAGTAAGTGCTCAGTGAATATCCCAGTATTGCTGTGTGCACAATGCTCATGATGGTGATGGGGATGGTAGTAGTGGTTGGGATGATGATGGTGATGGGGTGATGGTGATCACGGAAGTGATGGTGGTGGTGGTAGTGGTGATGTGATGGCCACTCTGACAGTCAGTGTGAGGATGGTGGTGGTGGTGATGGTGCTGCTGGCAGTAACAAAGGTCATGACACTGGTGGTGGAGATGTGATGAGCATGGCAGCGTGAGATGATGGTGACGGTGTTGGTATCGGCGTTGATCTTATGACACTGGTACTTTCCTTCAGGACCATCTTGCCTTTGGCATCACTTGGACAGCCTGGTGACCCAGAGGTCGCAGCTTAGCTGCACAGGGCTCCTATTACGTCATTCCTGTGCCAGGAGTGAGGACTTGCTGCTGAGGACTCGCTGCTGTGTGAGGTCAGTAGGCCCTGTGGTCCTGGAATCTGAGTGAATTGTTCAGGAAGATGCTGGTTCAGGAGCACTGGTGCCTGGGTGTTGATGGCACAGTGGGACCAGGCCACGCAGAAAGAGACGATCTGAGAGCTGTTTGCACCTTTGTTTTTGTTACCTAGTGCCGTGTGATAAGCCAACCCAGAACTCAGTGGTTTGAAACAGCAATCATTTTATTACCATCCATGTGTTTCATGGGTCAGAGATTTGGTAAGGGCTTGGCTGGGCAGTCTCGGCTTAGCCTGTCCTGTGGCTCAAGTCAGGATGTGAGGGAAGCTGGCAGAGAAGCTAGAGGCCTGGCCAGTTTTCCTCTTCGCTGCTTTCTGAATTCACTAGTTTGGGCTTCTCTGCAGCCTGGTGGCCTTGTGGCCTTCAGGAGATCATTTTCTTGGTGGTTGCTTAGCTTCCCATTGTGAGTGACCCCACAGGGTGAGAAGAAGCTTGGACATGTCCACCCTAGTCTTGGCAGTGGTGCTGGGTGACAAGATGACTGAGTAAATTGGGGAAACTGCATCACATATTTGGCTTTTATGGCACTAACATTCATGGTGCTACTGTTAGAGAGTGTAATGAAGGTGACACTGACAAAGTTTTTGCAAAGAGAAAAAGTGAGATTGGCATCTTTAGGAAGAATTGTAAAGCAGGGATGGCGAAGTAGTTGAGGAGAGGGGGTGGCAGAAGGATGGAAGCTCAGAGTGAGACTTGCCTGGTCTAGAGTGAGCTCAGCATCTCTCCTTGATATGGCTGTGCTGCTGATGGTGAAATCTGGGTCTGGCTGAGCCACCTGCATGGTATACGAGTCTCCTAGACCCTGAGAGAGGCCTTGGCGCTTGGTAGACTAAATTAAGACCAAAGCGAGCTTTGACCTAAAGGGCACGCCTTGGCTGGAGATTGCTTGGTCCTCCCCAACGTTGGGCTCCTTCTCTGACAACCATAAACCAATCTCCAATAGCCACTGCAAACCCCTCCCACCACTTATGCTATATTATGCCCTTCACTGCATTCATTAAATGGAGGCATTCCAGAAACCTCCCTAGAGTCTGGTGTGCATGTGTGATTCTGCGCCTCACCCTCCCATGTGCAGCTTTGTGACAACAACTGGTATCCAAACGTGGGGCCCTCAGGTAATCCTTTGTCTCGCCTCTCTGGTGAGTGCCCCACCTTAGTGGGGAATTCCTCCCTGTGGCCCAGTAGGCCGCTTCCCTCCCTGTGGCTCAGCAGGTCACTTCTTTAACATGTCGAGCCCCCTTCCACCTTTGTTCCACTGACCTTACCTCTCTGAATATGGGATATGTCCTCTACTCCTCTGTGGAATCCGAAGATGGCACCTGTGCCCCTTCTCTTCCCGGGGACACAAAGGCTCGACCCAAGATGGTGCCTGCGTCTCTTCCCCTCCAGCCAGCACCCAGGTGCCGCCCTTGGTGGCTCACCAGCCCCTGCTTCTGCTCCACCCCGTAAAGTGCCCCACCTGTATGCCACTTCCAACTCTTATCCCCAGCTGCCAGAGGCAATGGCAAAGGCAATGTCTGGTGCTGTGGGGCTGCAGCTCCTGCTGCCACTGCTCAGCGAAGTCCCTCTGGGACTCTATTTCCCAAGGGATGCCTACTGGGAGTGGCTGTACTTGAATGAGCCAGGTGGGACCACGCCGCTCTATGTGCACACCCTGTGAGACATGCCTAGAGAGGTGCCCAGCTTTCACCTGGGCCAGCACCTCCAGGGCATTTACCACAAGCCACCTCACAAGAATGACTGGCTCCACGTGGATGATAGTGGCCTTCTCTATGTCAACTGAAGCCTGGACCGTGACTCCTGGGAGCAGCTCAGCCTGCAGAATGGTGCCTCCCTACAAAAGATGTCAAACCCTACACCACTACCCAATCCGCCAATTGGCCAAATGAGGAGTCTCTCACCTCAGGAATGGCCCAAAAAACATCGACAATGCCCAGCACCACGACGCCCCAATAAGACCACCTGGAGAGATATAAAGGACCTCCATGACCAAGCTTGTGCTTTGGCCCCCCAGGTCATCCCTGACCCCATACTGGGGCCAATGCTGTTGGTCCTCCTGTGTGCTGTGGTCACTGCCAACTCCCAGGCCACAGTCATGCAAGAAACGTAGTTTGGGGGCCTCAGCCATCATCACCATCATTGTGTCTGTGGTTGCTGTGGTTTCTGCAGCCGCTACTTCTTCAATCATTTTTGCACAACCAGATCACCACTGCTGCCGCTACTAATGAAAATACTGCACATGCCTTTGGACAAACTTTGGCTCTCTTCCATGATACCTGTGCTGCCATTGTCAACTTATAGTACCAAATGGATGTAGTCCTTCGATGTGATTACCTTTAATAATATCTGGGGCTCCATTTGGGAGGGTTTCACAGTGGGCTGGTCCAAGTTAAATTCATGGGCTTGTGGGCTAATTTTAGGGTCACCCTAGCTGACCAAACCCATAAAAATGTCATATGGTTGACAGAAGCCTTTGGGTCTAAACAGAGGGGAGGAGATAATGGCAAAATCCAGGTCTGTCTATTTGATAGAGATATTTGACAGAGCAACCTCCCAAGGGATCCACCTGATAGATCCTGAGAGAAATCACAAGGCCAGGTGCAGTGATCACGGGTGCCACCATTGTCACCATCCCATTGGCACCACTGGCATCTTCATCACCACCATGATTATGGAGATAGCTCGTGTGGGACTAGCTATGCTGAGAGCCCGGGCTTAAACCAGGGAGAAGCACAGAGCCTGGAGGATGAGTGGTCTGCAGAGCATGGGTCCTACTTAGCATTGCTTCTCCATGACAAAAGCATTGCACATAAAATATGGCATTTCTAAGCTATAATCATAGAGTTAAAGAAGTTATACTGATATTTAATATTTATGCCCAAATTGGCAGTACCTAGACATTAATTATCCTGTTAAAATTAAATCTCGTGACCTATTCCATTGCCACACAGTGAGTGGAATGTGGTTACATAGGGCTCTTGTGAGGGTAATGGAATTTGGGGGGGGGTAGAATTTGTAATTTAAAACCCAGGAACAAAACACTGGATTCCTGAATACAATTTCTCACCCCACTTGTTCTTCCTCAGTCATTTGCTTATCATTAAATAACATTTGTTGAAGACTGTTGCTTGGGAGACACACAGGGGCAGGACTTGCCTGTCCTCTGGGGAAGTGACCAGCCAGTGACATCACCAGTCAGATGTGAATGCAGGACTAGGCAGGTGCCCCCAGGGCCCCATGCCTGCTCTGGGGAAGTGACCCCTGGGCTGTGCTCTGGAGCATAGCCAGAGAAAGCCGGACAGCAGCAGGGAAAGGATGTGCCTGGTGAGGAGGCAGCAGGGGTTGGAGTGAGCATGGGAGACGGGTGCTAGAGGGAGGGGAGTAGGTACGTTAGCATGTGGAGGAAGAGTGCGTATGGGGCAGAGGCTGTGCGCTGTGCAGGAGCCCGAAATAAATCCTTGATAGTGGGATCCATGGCAGCATGGCTGTCCTTGTCCCCTCTGGGTCCTGATAATGTTGGTGGCCTCAAGAATGGGGTGGACTGGACAGGACGCTGGGGCCGGGAGGAAGTATGGTGCCAAAATTTGAGTGAGCTGAGGCAGAGATAATGGGGAGGAGCAAATGGTTTTGAGAGCTATTTTAGAATGATATTCTATAGAACTTAAGGTGAGACTCAAGACCCATTTATTTTTTAAAGACTTAGTTTTAGCATTATTTTAGACTTATAGAAAGTTCTCATCTACCCCACACTTATGTCCCTATTATTAGCATTTTTTATTAGTCTAGTCTATTTCTTGTAATGAATGAGCAGGTCCTGTGCAAGCACATTCTCATCATATTTCACTGATGGTATGTATCATCTGAGTGACTTCTTAGGGCCCATGCTGCCCTCAACCCCCTGGCAGGGGGTGTTTATTGGGCTTCTTTGGCTGTGAGACACTCACTGGTCCTCTCTTGCTGTGCTGCATGCAGCCCACATGATGAGTGGAGGAAATCTGTGTACATTACGTGGAATCCTACAGTATGGAGGACCCAATTCCCTTGGAAGGGGAAGTGGGCTATGGTCTGTGAGGCTGGTGCTGACAGCGGTGACAGTGTGGTGGTGATGGTGGTGGCAGGGATGGTGTTGGTCATGGTGGTATTGAGTTGATGGTAGTGTTGTTGTTCTTGGTGGTGGTAGTGGTGGTAGTGGTGGTGGTGCACAGGCTGGAAGGTGGACACTCAGAAGTTCCTTGGGCACTATTCTTTGGTCCATATCTCCCTCTCTGTGCCAAGCTCCAAGGGACTGTCCTGCTTGTGGCCGTACCTGGGCTCTCAGGATGAGTAAGACTCAGCTTCGCCCAGGCAGCCTTAGCCCCTGGCCAAGAGCTGTGCCATCATGAAGAGGAGTGTCCTTGGGTTCAGCGTCAGTGCAAACCCAGCAGCCTTTTGCATGTGTGTCAGCCTGTGCTGGGCTCTGGAAGAGGACGGGCCAAACACTCTCAGCCCTGGACAAGCCCACCCCATGTGGGTGGCCGTCTCCCAGCCCTGGGCCTCTGTCTTTGGCCCTGTCTTCGGCCCTGGGCCTCTCTCTGAGTCTGGCCAGATGTCCAGCCTTGCCCATTCCAGCTCCTGGGGAGGGTGGCTTCTCCTGGCTGGGCTCCTCCTCATGTGTCTTTGGGGAGATGAAGGAGAGCAGCAGCATTGCTGCCCGGCTGTTGGCCTGATAGATGCTAGGGGCTGAGGCAGATACAAGCAGTTAGGAAGGTGGCTCCTGAGTTACAGTTTCTTGACTTTATCATACTGTGAAAGCAATGTGCATTCAGTAGAAACCACACCTCTGTCATGCGTGTTGGTCTTTTCCTGACCTAGTAGTATGTGATCCTGTGCCAATAGTTCCAGGTCAGCCTCGTGTTTGCAAGGGGAAACACTCAAACTACAGTGTCTACAGTGTGCTGTGTTGCTAAGTTAGGATGTCCCAGAGGGAAGCCAGGCTTACTGAGATGCCCTTGACGTAGGTACCTCAGCTTGTGATGGGCTCATCACACTGTAATCCTTGCACATGGGAAGCATCCATCTGGGGAAGGGACTGGGACAGATAATGTAACACAGGACGAGCCTTTAGCTAGCAGCCACTGGCAGTTGCTACTTCCAACAGGAGAGATGTGGGACTTCTGGGGCTAAACAGTGGATTTCAAATTTTGACTCATTTGTTCTTTTATAACTTGCTTGTTGTTTGAGACAGTAGTCTCAAACATGAGTCTAAGTAGGGCTTGAACTCACTATGGAGCCCAGGCTGGCCTGGAACTCACAGGGATCTTCCTGCCTCAGCCTCCCAAGTGGTGAGATTACAGGCATGTGCCACAATACCAGGCTCTTTTGTTTTTTCCTTCATTTATTTATTCATCTATTGTTTCATTCATCATCCAGATAGACATAGTGGTGCCTCACGCCCTGATGTCTGTGTGAATCACATTAGGAAAAAAGGGGTGACATGTGAAGCAGTTCTTCACAGTAGTCTGAGAGGGTCACAGATGATTCTTTCTTACTCAGCAATGCTTCTCAGAGAACTCTCAGTCTCACAAGCTACTGTCTCCCCATCTCTCCAGATCTGCCACCTTTTGTAGCCTATGTGTGTTCTTGCTTCCCTCTTTGTCTCTACTTTTCTCCTCTTCAAAAGCCCAATGAGCCCAAGGAAATGGAGAAGGTATGTGGGTCCCTGTGAGACGGAAGGAGCAGTATTCAGACAGGATTTTGTCCTGCCACTGCATGGGACAGACCAACATGGATGTGTGGACTCAGAAGTCAGGAGGATGCCGTCTCTGCTCTGTAGGCTCCAGGAGTGGCCTCTGCTTACATACTTCTAGAGATGAGGAACTCACCACCTATTGAGGAAGCTGTTCTGTTTCGGGCAGGTCATAGTGGGTCAGCATTCTCAGGCCACATAGCCATTTTGCTTTCTTTTCCATGGAAAAGAAAGCAAATCTTCGTGTATCTGTAGATAAAACGCACACATCTTATGCTCCACTGGAGTAGAGCCTGTCGTCAGTATTTACTGAGCACCTGCTTTGTGTCAGATCCTCTGTGCTACGGTTTATGTCTAGATGTTCCCAAGAGCCTCATGGAATCAGGCAGAATCTGTGGGAGGCAACTGCATTAAGGGGGCTCACAGGGTTGCTGTTAGGGGGCGGGGACTGAAGAAGGGGGCGTGGCCTGGGACTGTCTATCTCCCTGCCTGGCTCCAGCCTTGACTCCCTGCTTCTGGTAGCTCTGCCTTGATCAGCTTTCCTGCCTGGAGCCACAGGCCTATGGACTGAAACCTATGAACTCTGAGCCAGAATAAACCTCTCCTTTAATTTACAGTGTCACTTATTATGTCTCAGTGACAAGAAAAGTGACTACAAGATCCTGCAAGGTTCCGGGGTTGGTGGGGACTAAGACAAGTGAGGTCTGCACACCCCAGGATTTCACATTTGTGCAAGAGGAAGGGGGAGCGAGGTAATACATGGTGGCAGAGGGTACCACAGGGATGGGGAGAAAGAGCTGGGCTGCTTCTGGTTGTGTGGCCCATTGTGTCACTGCCAGGGGCCACAGTGCGAGCAAAGCCTGCTGTGAGGGAACAGAAGAAGATAGCATGCGTGGGCTGAGGGAGAAGAGGAAGGGCTGACACAGGTGGGGGGTGGAGGGTGGCTCTGTGCCAGCTTCTGGGGTCTGTGTACCCAGGGGAAGCGCTGAGTGACACCCAAGTCAGTCATCCTGTGATGTCTCCTGAGGACCCTGTGGGTGGATGCAGGCCTCACATGTACACTGGTGATGGAAGGCCTGTCTTCCTTAAGGCCAGAGGTGAGATCCAGGCTCCCTCACAATTGCTCCCTGCCCTCCTGGGCTGTGGCTGTCCCTGGTCTGCATCTCACTCCTGCTTTCATTCTCCACTTACTCTGTCACTTTGGGAGAAGAATCCTCTCTGTTAGCACGTTTGGAAACCTATTTCATTGCTGAGAAGAAAGGAACAGTACAGGTTTTCATCTCTGGCTAATTATGCCTCCAGTACACTGTTGCTAACTAAAACCAAGGGGAAGGTAATTGGAAATTCTTGATGTGACATTCACAGCTTTGAGAAAAACAGATGTTCACTTGAGGAGCTTGGAAGAGAATCATAGCCCGGCCAAGGAGGTGGGTCCAGGATGTTGTACAGAACTGGCCGCCTCCCAGGCTGAAGTCGCAGCCTGAGGCTTCTCTACTGAGCCTACTACTCTTGGTCCCCTTTCTCTAGCCCATACCATCTGGCTGGGCGCACTGTCCTCACCTGCTGGACCCAATGCTGGGTCACTGCATGTGCTTAGTGGCAGCAGAGGTCATGCAACGGAAGCATCTGCCTGTACCTTCATTTCTGCCGCTCACCAGCTATGGGCTTTGAGCAGGGACCAAGGTCTCTGAGCACCTATGTGGGCAGAGACAGTGCCTCAGTGTGCTTGGGACATTCCAGTAAGAAAGGGTCCTTGCCATGTCCAGGGCACTGAATGTCATCCAGAAATTTCTGTTTTGTTCCAAAAGATGGCACCTTCTTGTAGATTAAGGCCGTGTCTCTTTTTCAGGCCCTCTTCCCATCCGTTTGAAGTTTTTGACCTCCTCAGTTGATGTGACTGGTTAGTCCTGCCAAACTCTGCTATCCGTTATCTCAGGAAGGTGTGACACCAGCTCTGCTTCTGTTTTCCCATGTATACTCTTACCGAGTGCAGGTAACAGAAGCAGGATAGTGTAGCTTTAGCAAACCCTCTGAGCCCCTGGTTCTCCTCTTTTTGTCCTGTCAAACAGTTTAGAGCTCCTGCTTAACTAATTTATAGAGGAAATAAGGCAGGGAACAGATATCCTTCACGCAGAAAAGATCCTGCATCCCAGGGGACCTCAGTGATTGGGTGAAAGCACAGGAAGCTGCTATTCCCGACAGCCTGCTGTTCCTATCTGGGAACCTCTGGGAAGAGGATGGCTGTGGGCCAGGGAATGGGTACCTGCACATCTGTGTCCCTCTCATGCCTCGGCTGTGCTCCCTGCCCTTTGGCTTGCTTTGTAAATGGTGTGTAGGCAGAGGTGACTGAACTGGGGCATAGGAGATACTGGGTATTTCTACCTATCATCTGAGTTCCACCACTTTCATTGCTATAAGGAGAAAGGATTAGCCTTTGAAAAAGCCCTGAGCAAGGAGGATTAAAGGCCTGGGGTGGGTCAGAGTCATAGAGCTGACCCACAATGCTTCAGTGAGAAGCTGACCTGCTCCCAACAGTTCACACTTACTGCATTTGGGGCTGTTTGTTATGCAGCATTATTGTGGGAGTAGTTAATCGATACACTGGGCCATATTTGTTCCTGTGTTCTTCACATCCAACACAGCATTCCTAGATCAGGCAGGGTCTGAGAACTGTTTACTTGTGAGGAAGTGTGTGAAGGATTGAAGAATTATTTTTGTTTATGAAGCCAGGTTATTGGTTTAATTCTGTCTTGATGTGTGTGGAGAGGCTGCTGGCTGCTTGTGGGGAGCCACCCCAAATGAATGGCTCGCCCTGAGTTTTGTTAGAATGAGAGGCACAAGGGTAGTATCCTTTCTCAGTGTCACAGTGTTGGTGAGGGGAGAGGATAAACAAGACATTAAGCCTGGTAGCGGATTGGCTGTCCCAGCAGTGGCCAACAGGGTGCAGACCCAGGATCCTGAGGGGCATAGCTGATGCTGCTCTGGTCCCCAGCCTTTCCTCCTCCCCTAGGCATAGGGCCCTCCTTCCTACCAGATGGTTGCCCTGGCAGGGTTGACATAGGCATTGTGCCCACACTATTGTCCCCTGCTGGGCTGGGGCAGCACTGGGACAGGCTGGCCCAGGCCTTTCCACTTCCCTTCACAAAAAGAGCCACTCAATCCAGAACTGGAGGGGATGGCGTGGTCTGGGGTGATGAAGGCATAGCAGCCCTAAGCACTTGAGTGTGTCTCGGTGCTGGACTCCTCACAGTTTGCTTTTTCCTCTCATAAGTGTGCTTTCAGGGTTGTTCTTTAGAGCTGAGGATGCTATGTCACTTGCTGGAGTTGGACACTCTGCCAGCGGAGGTCTGGCCCTGGAAAGCCAGGTTGGCTCAACCTGGCCTGAACATAATGTCACCTGATGGCGGGGCCAGCCAGCAATGTGTGTGGAAGTCTCCCCAGGACCTGGGGCAGTGAAGGTGAGGAACCCTGTGGCCGACCCCCGTGCCATGTCCAGGGCAGCAGGGATGCTGCTGTAGCTCCGTGGGACATCAGGGCACAAAGCAGTGCTGCTGCTTGTCCCAGGGGTCTGTGGTGTGAGGAGCTGGTCTGGGCCTTGGGAGGGCCTTGGTCCTGCTTGGCACTCTGACCTTCAGGGCAGCATTTGTCCAGGGAGCTGAGACTGAGGCTCCTAGAGCCAATTAATGAGTCCTCTTGGGTTGGGTCCCAAGTCCCCTGCTGAGGACACTTTGCTCCTGCTGGGCAGGGAGGGCACTGTGTTGCCTTTACTCCGACTTTGGACCCACTCTTTCTGCCACTGGTCACCACTCCTGACACTGGGACACAGAGCCAGGCACAGGCCCACGCCCGCCGCAGTTAGGGAAATGCTTGCTTTGAAAGGTGCATTTCTACACTGCGTGGCTCAGGTGGGAGGGGCAGTGCTGAGAAGGAGCCAGAACGGAACAAAGGGGGCCCCTCTGGATTTTTTTCCCGTGAGAGGTGGGAAGCTGGGTGAGGCAGAGTGCCTGGAGATCAGGGTCCTGGTGGGAGCGCACCTGTGGGGGTGAGGGCTGAGAGCCCCTGGGGCGGGACTTCGGTGAAAGGACTCAGAGCACAGTAGATGTGGGCCGCACCCGGTGCCTTTTCTGAATGGTGTTTCTGGGAGTTTGGGGGCACTCGGAGACTCCCAGTAAACACAGGACAGGTGAGTCCTGGAAAGTGGGAAATCATGCAGGCTGGAAGTGAGGGGTGCGTGGAAATAGAAACAAGCCCATCTGGAGGCCAGCAAGGGGCCGAGTCTGGTGCAGGGGTGGACACGGGCTGCCGGCGCCGCTGCCCAGGGAGCTTCTGCTCCTCTGGCCAGCTGACATGGGATGCCACAGTGTCACCTGCACACATGTATGTGTGTACTTGGATGTGTGCACACATTTGAGGACCTTCCCTCATGGAAGTTTCCAGTCCAACAGTAAAACAACAGGACAGTTAGGCGGTCAAAGCTCTGTTCCAGACCAACAGCACTGTTCAAGTTGTGCTGCGGGCCAGACATATTTTGTGTCTTGTCCTGTTCACTCTTTTCTGTTCTACGTGTGGCTCACTTTTTAAAAACCCCATTTTACTTGGAGAAACCTAACCCAAAGAGTCCTGTGCAGCTTTTGGGGTGTTGCTGTCTCGGGTTGCTCTGCGGCTCTCCAGCAGAATGGCTGTGTGGGCTGGGCCATGGCTGCAGGGCTGCAGCCTGCTTCCAGTTCCTTCCCGGAGAGGCGTGCAGTGTGCAGGCTGTGCCCTGGAGAGGTGCGGGACGCTGTGGGCTGTCTCCCCAGGCTTCTTCCAGAATCATGGAGCTGTCCTGAAGTTCTGGTAAACTGACTTCCAGCGCCTGTCTGGGCTCCTGATGGGAAGCCGTGCTCACCTCTCGCCTTGGCGCTGTCAACTTTTCTTCTTCATCTCTCCCCTTCATGCTCCATCCCCTCTTAGCCACCAACACGAATGGCCTCATCTTGAGTGTGCCCAGCCCCAGAGCTGCCATCAGCGCCATCCAGTCCTCCCTTCTCCCACCCTGGCTCCCCTGACCTCACCAAGGCCTGCCCACTCGTCAAAGAGCAGGAATTACACACCCAAGCAGCCTAAGAACAGAGATTGAACTTGAACTTGAGCCTCCCTCCTCCTGTGCCCAGGTGCCGTGCACCTGCTTTGCTTTTATAAAACACATTGTACGAGCACCAAGAAAAGTTCCATGGGCTCAGTGCCTGAGCAAGGTGTTTTCTGTATTCTTCCCTGCACTGATTTCATACACAAGCACTTATAATCTAGATGCAATTTTGTGTTCTGCCTTTTTGACCCAGCATCTTGGTGTGAACATTTTCTGTGTAGCTGCAAAGCCTTGGTAATGGTCAGTTTTAATGATTGCTTCGAGATGAAGAATTGATGTTTCATAACCTACCTAATGTTTCCTGTTATTGGACATTGTGGCCGCTTCCATTCCATAGTCAATTCTTTCTGACAGTGTTTGGTGAACACCTCAGTGTGTAGCCTTTTATTTTTCTCCTTGGATTATGGCTGATGGGAAATTTTCTGGAGTAGTTCAGAGGGTCAGGGGAGGAGCTGACCTCAGGTGAGTGGTGGAAATTGTCACACCAGGCTTCCCAGAATCTTCTTTCACAAGGACTGCTAAGCCCGGAGCCGCCCCCACTGTTCCTGGTCCCCCCTGCAGATCTGCTCAGTCTGTTGTATTTTCACCTCCCCTAGTGCTGCTCTCCCAGGCACCTGCTCTCCTCAGGTTCATTAGACATAGACGAGTATGGTGCCCTGAGCTGTTCGCTCAGCATGCCTCCCTCTGCAGGGATCCAGCCATTTCTTATCTGACTAGTGTCAGTCTTGCTCACTGGATGCTAATCTGTGCTATGGAGGGATGTGGCTGCATCTCTCCCCAGTGCCTGGCAGGCCCAAGGTGCTTCATAGGTGCTGCCTGTGCTCCCCAGTGTGGACTTCATGTTCCCAGGCACCGTTGGGGAGGTACATTTCTGCCATTTGTGTGCGGGGAAGTTAGGACTCAATCTTGGTCTGCCTGAGAACCATAGGAGGCTAAAATGAGGTGCAGACTGTTTCTGGGAAACCGCATGGTGCTGAGACCAGACTCTGCACTCCATGTTGGTGTGACTTTGGGCAGAGCACACCACCACCCTCCAGATCTCAGTTTTCCCACCTGTGCGGTGGGCACTCACCACAGCACTCCCGTTCAGGGTGGCCTTGTCATGTTAAAGATACCCTATGCCTAGTGTCATTCAGTATTTGACGTAACCCCTTTTTGAGAACTATTGCCCATTAAATTGAAAATGCTCCTTCATCTACTGTGGAAAAAGCAGCCAGAGCCCCATCCAGATGTTCAGAGCAACTGGAAATCACTGCTTAAAAAAAAGCCCAACTTGGATCTAATTACGTGAATAAGCAATGAAGTCAGAAGTGGGTAGGATTGATTTGTCAAGCAGATTAATTTCAGCAGCGAAGTGCAGGCGTGTGGGGGCTGGGGCTTGTCACAGCCCTGTCACCTGCTGTAGGCCCCGCTTGTTTTCCTGATCTTGATTGCTGAGTCTTTTGCCTCCTGTCCTCCACCTTGTATGCCAGGCACCTGCTTTCCAATATGTTGCCTGGCTGTTGGACACGTGGAACCGCCCAGGGCACCGGCTCAGCCCAGAGGGTCATGGGAGCGAGATGTCAGGGTGAATTCTGCTGTACCTGGGTGTGGTGCACGCTTGGGAGTGGGACTCAGATTGAAGGGACAAAGACAGAGCCCTGTTGTCATTAGGGTTAGGAGATGGGTCCTGGCTAGGCCACCAAAGAGACCATGACTGCTAGCTGGCACTCAGCCCAATGAAGATTATCCTTGGTGTATGGCACAGAGCTATTCTTTGGTCACAGCCTGTCTGTTGGCAATTGTGCACTGAGCACAATGGGCATCTGCTTGTCTGGGTCACCTGGCACCCCTAGAGGGCACCCTGGGCCTCCCCCAGGAAGTAGGAGTGAGCTGTGCCCCCTCAAGTTGGAGGAGGGAGGTGCAGTGGCCTGCACTGAATCTTCCCATGAGTGTCCTGGCACCCATTATTTGCTGAGACCTGGTCCCACAGCCCAGGAGTTCATGGAGCAGGTGTAAAGGGGAAGGGCCCCAGGTGCGCCTGAGCTCAGAGCCAGTCTGGCCAGCAGCTTTGAAAGGGGGTGAGTTCCTTCTGCCTGCCCCAGTTTGGGGTAGAAGCCTGGTCTCTGTGTCCCTAAGGCTGCTGTTGTTAACTCTGTGCAACTGAAGAGAGCAAGACTGGGAGATCGTGGAGTGTGATGAGCCCAGTGGACTGAGCTTCACCCATCAGTCTGCCAAACTAGAGCATGTGTATGTGTGTGTGTGCGTGTGCACACATGTCTGTGCAGTTGGAGGAGACTCCAGGTCATACCACAGAGCTGCACCCATGTGTGAGGTAGAACTGGGCAGTGTCCTTCTGAGGCTCGGGAAGAACCGTTCATGGTGGCACCTCCAGAGGGGTGGGGCTGCCGTGAGGGATGTGCCCAGTGTCAGCTATCAGTGGGTGACTAATTTATTTCCCAGTGTGTGGGGCTTGGCCCAACAGTGGTGAGTAATGATTTTCTGTCTCCTCTGTGGCATGGCAAGGGCAGAGAGATGTCGGCAGTGTTCCCAAGGTCCTGCCTTTTGTCCTTGCTACCTTTGGGGTGTAGGGCATGTCTTTCCCAAGCCCCTGCTGCTTGCTGTAAGCACATAAGCCTGTGGCTGGTACTGGTGCAGCATGAGAGCCTACCCTTGCCTCCCACGAGAGTGTTGGTGAACCAGCTAAGGAATGGTGTGCCCTGGCGGCTGGGCCCTGCCACAGTGTCACTGCTTGTCCCTGAGAGCTCCTGTTCTTGCCCCGGGATTGGGCCCTTTTCTCAGGTGGCAGATGGCAAATCTAGCAGGCAGCTGCTGAGACCTAGAGGTAGCAGGAGGCCATGGCCTTTGTCCAGTCTCAGGGCCTGGGGAGGGGCAGCTGAAGGCTTCAGCGTCCCCTTTTGTGCCCTCTAGTGGTCTCTGGATTCAGAAAATCATCCTCTGAGCAGAGCCGAGGCAACCAGGGCCTCTTTTCCTGCTTTGCCCTCTGTGTACTGTGTCCCTCCTGTTGGCCACTGCTCCCTGTGTTCCTGGTGCTCCTGCCCTTCTGGTGGCCTTGGGAACTGGCCTGCACTGCCCCATAGGAAGCCCAGTTCCTACCTTCCAGGCCTTTGGTGGTACCCTTGGCAGGCCCTTTCCAGGATGGGCAAATTCATGTTGTGGGGTCCAATTGGGGATCCCCATTAGCTGGACCTCATTTGTTCTTGTTGACAGAAGGCACACAGCATGAGAATGGGAGTGAGGACTCTGGAATGTCTTCCTAGCTCTGGCCCTCAGGGCATGGCCATCTAGCTGGCCTTCTCTGGGGCATGGGCCAGTCGCCCAATCTGCATGCTCAGGTTGACACTCTCTGGACCCTCTCTTCACCTCACGATCTGTCCCTCACCAATTCTGTGAGCTGTGGCTTTGAGGTATCAGGAACTGGACTCCCTTCACCACCCAGAGGCCACCCCTGGCCGGAGCCACCCCTGTCCAGAGCTGCTTGCAGGATGGATAACTTTCCTGCTCTGCCCTGAGCCTCTGCAGCCTGCTGTTCTGAGGCAGCCACAGTGAACCTGCTAAAATCTCTGTGAGCCACACTGTGGCTATGCTCAGCCTCTTCCCACAACTTCCTTTCTCACCAAGGCAGCAGCTGGAGTCCCTGCTGTGAGCCCTCAAGCTGGATGAACATGGCCCCGGTTTGGACGCAGGGGTCCCTTCTTACACTTCTTGTCCTGGAAGAATCAGTCACTTTCAAAATTGTCCTTGTTTGCCGTATAAGAATGGTGACAGTGGCTTTCCTCATGACAGTTCCCTGTTGGAACAGCCCAGTGCCCTTCACCTGTAGTATGGATAACAGATATATCCATGTAGTGTGATATGATCCAGCATTGAAAAAGGAATAGACTCCTGATAATGCAGTAGCATGGCTCATTCTCACAAGCATATGCCAAGGGAAAGGAACTCCATACTTATGTTCCATGATTTTCATTAGGGGCACTGGGACAGGCAGACCGTGGGGCAGAGCTGTTCAGCAATGTTCTAAGGCTGGGAGTAGGGCCTTCACTGCCATGGTCCACGAGGGAATTTCTGTGGGCAGTGGATCTGCTCTGTGTCTTCATAAAGATTGGTTA
Organism: Thryonomys swinderianus; assembly: GCA_004025085.1. NCBI lineage: Eukaryota > Metazoa > Chordata > Mammalia > Rodentia > Thryonomyidae > Thryonomys > Thryonomys swinderianus. The sequence goes on from PVIC010002991.1 coordinate 30,771, forward strand.
CATGACCGAGATCATCTAAGTCCAAACTGTATTCAAAGAATGGGTTTTATTGTGTGCAAAGTTTATCTCAATGAAAAACTGTGCCCTAGTTTGAAAGACTAAGTATTTGCTCAGTCAGCCTCTAAAAAACTGATACAAGTACTCTGTTTGACTTTGCCTTCTGCTACCTTCTTCCTTGATCTCTCCATCCTGGCTGCTAGGTCCTCTTGCTACCACTCAGAAAAGCCTACTCTCAGCTGGTCTTAAAGTGGCTTTTCTCACTTCCTTAAAGTCTGTCAGTCACTGGTGACCATATGATGCTGTGTAACAAACATCCCTAAGTCTCACTTGCATCCAGGATCTCACACACCCTGGCATGTTGGCTGGGTGCCTCATCTGGACTTGGCTGTTGGGTTTTGCTTCTGGCGTCTTGACTGGTTGGGGGTTGGAAGAGCAATAGAAACCCAAGGAATGCTCTCTTCTGGTATGGTCCCTGCACAACCACGTTTTAAACCTTTCTTTGCATCACATATGCTAGTATCCCTTTGGCCATGGCAGGTCAAACTGTGCAGTCTCCTCCATGCTAGATAAGGGGTGAGTATGACCAGTAATCCATATGGTCCCCTTCACCAGCCCAGCAAGGCTTTCTCTGGCCAAGCTGCTGGAAGTTCACACTCAGCTTGATACTTCCTCACTCTCTTCTCTGCTGTCATGTTTTCCTCAACACTGATGACTTTATCACTTATTATACATTTTATGTTTCAATCTCACATATTCTCTATCTTCTTCACTGGAGTGTAAGTTTCACCAGACTGAGGTCATTCATTTGTTTTGTTCATGCCTGTATCTCTGGCACCTAGAAAAATGTTCAGTACATAGTTAGCTAAATGATCAGATAGGGTCGTGCCAGGAATTTAATGAGATGATACATGAGCCATGTTGAAATTCCATCCTGCACATGCAAAGTGCTCAGTAATTGGTTGCTGCTATTACTCAGCAGTGTGAATGCTGTTGGAAGATTCGGGGCCCCTGTTGTGGATATGGTCACAATAATTGCATCCTAAGCCTCTGGGCCAGATCTGCTTTCATTTTGGCTTTGGAGATAAGGCACTGCAATTTGAGGAGGATGGTGCCTGCCCAGAGTCATCAGCCAGCCAAGGTCACTGTGACCCAGAGTTTGTACGTTCCCAGCCTGCACCTATCCCCAGGTGCTGGCCTCGTTTCTACATTGATGCACTACAGAGCCAGAGTAATTGACTCTGTTAGGACTCAGTTCTCAGGGTGCTGATAGTCTTCCCTCAAGCCCTCTGGGGCTCCCTGAGAAATGGCTGCACTGTAGGACCTACAGATTTCCAAGGGCCCACATGTGCCACCTCCAGCCAGCAGCAGCCCCTGTGCATGGAGACTCCAGGGGTGCAGCTCTCTGAAGATGTTGCAGGGAGCAGCCCCTGCTGAGGGCTGGCCAGACGTCTGGGCAGAGAAGATTACAGATGCACGTGCTCAAAAAAGTCCCCATCCTCCCTGCCTGGGGGTGTCAGGGAAGGAGGGCTTGATGGATGGGATATGGGAAAATTGATGAGAGCCATTCTCTTGGGTCTGTGACTCCTCACGGATGACACTGAGTTGGAGGGGCCGGGCCATGCTCAGGTGTGAAACTTCAGAAAGATGAATTTGAACTCGAGTGGCAGAGTCTGCCCTGTCAAAGGGATAAAGGTCCTGAGTTGAGCCCACTTAGGGTGGGGGCCTTGCACAGTGCTTGGCTGTGTGCCAGCATCTGTTTTGCCTGTCAGACTCTGAGCTCTGTTCCCAGTGCCCAGCAGGAGGCTGTACCCCAAGGGCATCAATGAGTGTTCTTGAAGAATTATGGTGCTTTTATGGTGAGCCTGGCATCATGCTCAGTTTCCTACCCCTTTGTTCACATGAGTGCTTCTTGCACAGTGGAGTTGGTTGCTCCTACCCCTGGAGTGGGTTACTGGTTTGCACCCCTAATTACTACACTGCCTACACCCCTAACCACATGCTACCTGGACTCCTACAAGTAAAGCACGCATTTTGGTCCCAGCTCTACTAGTCCATTTTATTTGATCCTCAAAAAAGAGTCTACCTACTTTGGATCTTGCTTTCTGCTTTGGAGAACAGGGATTACAAGTGCTAGTAGCTCTTCCAGAGTGGCCACGATTGGGAAGAGTTAGCAGAAGTGTGAGAAAGCAGAGAGCTTAGAGGAGACTCAATACACAGATCAGCATGTGAACGTGTATAGAACGTGATGAAACAAATCACAAGAAGAAATGCAGCATGTTAACAAACATATGGGAAGCCCTGGAATCCTCAGTTGTAATCAAAGTAATTCAAATCCAAGAGGATGCGATGTTTCACCACTCCGTATGCTGGTGAGACATTGGTGCCATGAATCCCTTCCCTCCTCTACTGTGCTCCTGGTGGGGACTTTCTAGAGAAGTTAGTGATGGACATCTGGAACTGTGAAAAACATGTGTGCCCTTTGACCTGGCGAGGCCATTTTTAGAAATCTCTCCCAAGACCCTAATTACAAAGAAAGCTTTCTGCTTGAAGTCATTCAAAACAGCTGAATTCAGAAAGGGTGATGATAATCTGAAGAGCTGACGTTAGGGGTGTGGTTCAGGGAGCTGTGGCCCTGCACAGGGGTGGAGAGCCCTGCCACTGCACCCCTCCCCATACCTGCCAAGCTGCACAGATGGGCATGGAGCCTGTGCAGGGAAATGCAGGGCATGAGGCACACATATTCCCTGCAGTGATGAGGGTTCCGCATCACAGAAGGACTTCGGCATAGAACTGAGTCTGGAAGGAAGTAAAACCAGTTACGTTAACACCAGTTGTGTGAGGGAAGAATGAATATGGGTGACCTAAAATATCATCATGCACAGTAAGCATGCATTTATTCCTCACTGGAATAACAGTGTAGTAACCACAGTGACTTGCACATAGAAAGGAGGCCCACATGCTCTTGGAAGGTGGGTTTGTAGCTAGCAATGCTGGATCCACAAGCTGCTTATCTCATATAGTACTTTCATCTAAAATTCATTTTTTTTTTTTTTGGAAAACAAAGAAATGCTTTATGCAGATAAGCCATGCTGGAATGTAAACACTGGATTGCATCTTCTTTATATCTGGACAGATTTCTTTGTTTCATATTTAGTTATTTATTACTATCTCATTTCCCTAGGAAGTCACTTGAAGGTTTTTTTTTTTTCTTTTTACAAACTTGTAGAAAGTTTTATAAGGTGTGCAGCACTGATCCTTTCCCACTCTTCCGGAATAACTCCTGCTGAGAGCTCAGCAAGGGCCACTGTCTGTGCATCTTTCCCCTGGTGGGTCAGGACAACTGCTTCTGTGACCTCCAGGCCATAGGAGAAAGGCCAGGGTGGGTCTGGCAGCATGGGCTTTCTGAGAACAGCCTTGGATACCGCACAGGAGTTTGATGGGCGGAGCCACCACTGGCTGATGAAAACCCTCTTGCTGCTAGGTGACCAGGGTGCATCAGGGCAGCCCTTGGTTGAGGCATTAATCTCAGTGGGGCTTTGGAAGGCTAGACGTGGGGAGTCAGAACACTTGCTGAGCCATCCATCATGCTTTACCTTTGCCCCATCAAAGCGCAAACATCTCAGACAGTCTGGGTTCAAGTGCAGCTCAGCATTTCTAGGTCTGATAGTAACCATGGCTCAGTCCCTTACTGTCTCTGAGCCTGTTTCTTCCTGTGCACTATGAAGACACTAACAGCTTACCTTAGGGTGATGGGACCTCTAGGCACATTTTCTGGCCCATCGTGGGTGATTAATAAAGGTAGGTGTTGTTAGTATTATTAGTGAATTCCCATAACCAAGACAGGCATTATTAATGGGAGAAAAAGTTCAGGTAGAGTCTTGCTTTTGTTGGAGTTTTTGGTCTTTGACTCCTACGTGGCTGTACTATCTGATGACTGGGTGGCTGCTGCATGAGTTGGTGAACTCACCTTTACCCTGGTCCCCTCATAGGACCTGGTGGCCATTCCTTATTGTCTCTTGAATCTGGTAGAAGTTAAGAGTAGATGGCCAAAGTTTTGAAGTGAATTTTTTATAATCCACTCCCCTTAGCACCTATTATTGAAGAGCTGGGTTATCCTTTCTCCATGTATGCTCTTGGAGGCTTTGTTGGAAGTCAGTTTGCCATATGAGCTTGGATTAATTTCTGTGTTCTCTCTTGTTTCAATGGGCCATGCTTTGGGCTTTTTTTTTATTATGATGCTGTTTTGATTACTGTACTATAGCTTTATGTAGTTATTGACTTCAGTATTTATTTATTGTGCTGCTTCCAGTTTTTTTCTCAGAATTTTTTAAAGCTATTTGAGTTTTTTTTTTTTTTTTTTTTTTTGAGACAGGGTCTCACTTTTAGTTCAGGCTGGCCCTGAGCTCACTTTGTAGCCCAGGCAAGCCTCAAACTCAGCAATCCTCCTGTCTCTGCCTCCTGAGTGCTGGGATTACAGGCGTGAGCCACCATGCCCGGCACTATTTGAGGTATTTTGTAGTTCTACATGAACTTTAGAATTTTTTCCCATGAAGAATGTCACTAGTATTCACATTGGTGATTTATCAATTAAGAATACTGACAGTATGATTGCGAAGAAAGTCTAATTTGAAAACATGTTCAATCAAAATTTGGACAAACAGTACTGTTACTATCATCAATTTGAAGCCTAGGAACATTGTCTTTGCTTTCTTAAAACATATTTTTGTAAATGGTTTCAGGTGAGCCATTCATGGTATAAAAGGAAAATTTAAAAACTATATAAAAAAATCAAAAGCTATAATTTTAGATTGAATGATGGCATGCCTTACAGGGAAAAATTTCTTGAATTTATGTTTTCCTTTTATGGTAAACTGGCTTTTGGCTCCTCAAATCATTTACACATTAACAAAGCACTTAAATTTTCTTGATCTGTACGTAAACTACAATATAGTCTCTAGCTATAAGAAAATTTGCGAAGTTAAAAGATGATTGCATTGCCTTTAAAATCAAGCACTTAATAGCACATGACAGTTGGTTGGGGATTGATTGGTTGTTTTGAGGAATCACTCCTGTTTGTTCCTCTGTTTAGTTGTCTTCTTTTTGTATGTATTAATTCTAAGCCTGTCTCTCCAGCTCATGTGTAAGGAAATAGCAAGTAATTTACTACTATACATTTTGAAAACAGAATTTGGTATATTTAACATGTCCATAAAACTAGTGCCTGATGTTTTTCATAGTCTTATCTATCCTTTTCTGTCTGATTGTACTGGAAAAAGAGAGACTATATTATCTATGTCATTTTTTGCCATTACAGTCATATGTTTAACAAACTGCTGAGTAAGAACCCTTGATCAAAATTTCCAAAGGGAAAAGCCTTTCATGTGTTTCACAATTAAGTGTTTGTTGGTTTTAGGTTTTTCAGGTAACAATGGAAAAGATTCTGGGGAGTGAAAGAATAGATTTGGGGACTGTAGCTGAAAACCTTGGATCACTTTTCCAACTCTAGCTTCCAAACAGCCATTTTGTGCTCTTAATTTTTGTTTTTGTTATTTGTTTGGGTTGAATTAAGAAACTCCTAGTGTATTACCAACTGTTGATGCCTTTAGATATGTTGGATTTTTTTTTTTTTGGCATAGGAGGGGCCATTTGAAAATCAGTGGCTCGAAAGGCAATGAACTTAACACTATTTTCTGGAGACGAAATTGGTTGCCTACATGGTATTACTTAAGGCACAGTAACAGCAAAAGGTTGTGTTTGTTTTTAAGTCTTTCTTTTTTCTGCTTTTTTGCTGCTATAAGAATTTTCTGAAATTTATATGTTAAACCTTTCATGCACTTCACTGTGTCTAGTCTCAAAATTGATATTTTTAATAAACAAATTTTCATTACATGAATAAAATTTTAAAAGAAAATATCCTATATTTGTCTTGCTAATATAAAGTATAAGTCAAATTTAAATTATTTAATTAGCTTTAAGTATATACAATTTGTCTCTTCTTTCGAACCTGACATGTTAGGTTATTTTATTAGTCTTAAATGATGCCTTTCCTTTGGTCATTTCATATTAATTTCTTGCACAAATCAATCAGGCTTATATAGCAATAATTCCCTGAAGGGTAATTTTAATGGGATGAGGGTGTTGGGATGATGTAATAAGTAACGTGTGAGATAGTATCAGAAAAGTTCTTTAAACCCCTTTTAAAAATGCCTAGTGGTAAAGGCATTTGTCATCTGTTCTGATTGTATGGCACTGTGGTTCAGTGAAGTTCGAGGTAAATAAAATATTCTTTTAAATGTCTTAAAGTATCAGAATAAATAAAGAAGAAAACCCCTTAAGACCACAGATTTTCCTCCATGTGAAGTAGGTTATTAATAACCCTTCTTATATACCTCAAGCATCCAGCATCAAGCCATGTAAATTAAGGCATCATACCAGAAACCAGAACAGCAGGAAAAACGTAATTCTGTGGAGATTACCTTTTTTTTTTTTTGGTAATCAGCTACTGTATGTTTTATTTTTGGTCTTTTATTTTGGGTGGGTTTCTACTGGGATGTATATGCACTAACATGTTCCTCCTTTCATATTTTAATACCAAAGTAATATTTCTTACCATGTTTCACTCCCAGTATATTTGAGATGTTTGTATAAAATGGAATTTAAACTTCACTTATGATTGTATATGAACCACAGAGAAGCTCATTTATTAATAAAAAACTTTTAAAATAAATAAATGTACAGGTAAAAATAAAAATTAGGAAACATTATAAAAAATAAGAATGTCACTAGGAATTTGATGCAGATTTCACTGATTCTGTAAATTGCTTTGAATAGTTGAATGCTTGCTAATAATTCTTCCCATTCATAAACAGGGGATCTCCTCTTGAATTTCTTTCATTAGTGTCTTGTAATTTTCATTATAGAGATAATCTTAGCTGGTTAACTTTATTCCTAAATATTTTAAATGTTGCTGGGAAAACTGTATATACATAGGTGAAAAATACAACTGTATATACATAGGTGAAAAATACAACTATATGCCATCTTGCCATATAGAAATATCAATTTAAAGTGAATAAAAAGCCAACATGTAAGGCTTAAAAATATGAAATTACTCAGAGAAAACAGGTGAAATAACACTTCACTTCTGTAGGCAAAGATTGTTTTGCATAAAGTCTTAAAAACCTACACAACAAAAGAAAAAATAGACAAATAGGACGATGTCCACCTAAGAAGCTTCTGCATAGCCAAAGAAAAAAGAGTTGAAATACAGTCTGCAGAACGGGACAGTGTATCTGCCTACTATTCATTTAATGAGGGATTAATATCCAGAATACAGAAAGAACACAATCAGTGGTGAAAAACAATCTGATTTATAAATCTAAACAGACATTTTTCAAAAGATGGCATACACATGACCAAGGAGTAGATAAAAACTGCTGAACATTATTGATCATTAGGGAAATGCAAATCTAAACCTCAGAGAGATATTATATCACTTCAGTCATAAAGGCTGTTATCAAAATAACAATGCTCATACAGATGTGGAGAAAAGAAAGCTCTTACACACTGTTGGTGGGAGTGTAAAGGAGTGTCATTATAGAAAACAGCTGTAGGGTCCTCAAAACACTAAAATAATACTACCATATGATCTAGTAATCCGTGTACTGAGTGTATATGTAAAGGAAAGAAAATAGTTATATCAAAGGGATACCTGCACTCCCATGTTTATTGTGATCCTATTCATAATAGTCACAACAGGGAACCAACTGAGGTGCTCATCAGTGGATGAATGGCTAAAAAAATGTAATTACACATGCACTCTCTCTCTCTCTCTCTCTTTCTCTGGAATGTTAAGTAGCCATAAAAGATTGAAATTCTTTGTGACAACATGGTTGAAGAAGCCAGGCACAGAAAAACAAATAGTGCATGTTTTCATTCATTTGTGGAAATTAAAAAGGTCAATCTCATAGACTAAGAAAGTAGAATAGTAGTCACTAGAGAGCACTATGTGCAGGGGGAGGGAAAAAAGAGACATCAGAAAAGGATACCAAAATATAGTGCGATAGGAGGAATTAGTCTAGTGTTCCATAGCACAGTAGGGTTATAGTTGGTTACAATTCATGATATGTGTCAAAATAACAAGGAGAATCTGAAGTTTCCTAACACATAACAATGATAAATATTTGACAAGAGGGGAGTGCCAACTACCCTGATTTGATCATTATACACCTATATACATATTGATATATCATGATGTACTGTGTGAATGCAAACCAATACTATATTTTGATTTAAAAATAAGTCACATGACAGTAGAAGTCTCTGACCACTAGCGAAAAATGCTGGCTTGAATAAAGTCGACCAGATTCCTCATGATGGGACTTCTCATGTCTTTGAGGTGCTCTGTGCTCAAAGGAGTTGCCAAGAAGGACCTGAAGAATACAATGGCTCCCATACTAATTTGACCATCACACTTTTCCCTCACAATATTTTACAAATCTAGAGTTCTTCAGAATGTATCCTAGACTAGAGCCTGACTTGATGTCATTTTACCTCGGCAGAGTTTATGACAGAGTTCAAAGTGACCTTCTGAAGTGACCCAGCACCATTGTCATTGTTTTGCTAGAGTCAGAGCTGTGCTCTCATGCATTGGTCAGCTTGTCTGTTGCTGGAACATTATACCTGACACACAAAGCTTAAAGAAGAAGAGGTTTAATTAGACTCACAATTTCAGATGTTTCTTTCAGATCACGGTCAGTTGGCTGCAAGGCAGAAACATCAGGTGGAAGGGTGTGGTGGAGCAAAGTGGTTTAACTCATGGCTGCTGCAGAGTAGAGCACAGAAGAGCTCCAGGCAGACACTCCAGAGGCCCAGGGGCCCCCGTCCTCCAGCTGGCCCAGCTCTTAACAGCACATTCCACTGTGAACACTGAATGGTTTAAGTACAGTGAACATTAAGTAGGTGCCCCATGATCCAGTTACCTATAGGAGTCTCTGTCCAGTGAGCTGACAATTAGGTGGAGCCCCTGCACTGCAGAGCGTGCTGCTCTCCCAGCACCTGCCCTCGTGTCCCAGGGCAGGTGCTGGGATAGACAGCACTTGATGATGACCACATGGAAACCCATGGAGCATTTTCTTTGTCATCTGGAAGCCTCAGAGAAGTGGTCATCTGGAAGGTCACACTTCTCCCTCCCTCCAGGGCCAAGGTCCACTTAGGCCCAGCAATTGGTTTCTGCAGTTTCTGCGTTCTCATATAACCAGCTTTCAGTGTTTTGGTTGCCTTAAATTTTCTCCACTCTTGGTTTTTTTAAATTATAAATTTGATTTTGATATAATTGCATATTCATATTGCAGTTATGAGAAATAATGCCTAGAGAGCCAGTGTACTCTATTCATTTTTCTCCAGTGCTAACATATTGCTAAACTATAATGCAGTATCGCAATCAGGATATTGACATCGATAAAGTGAAATACAGGGTATTTCCAATTTCCATAATCATAGAGTCTCTCCTGCTGCCCTTTCACAGCACACCCACTTCCCTCCCATCCCTGCTTCTTATATTCAGCCAGCTCTAATCTGTTCTCTATTTCAGGACTCTTACATAAGTGGTATTACACAGCATGTAGTCTATGGGATGGACTTTTTCTCTGCAGATTCATTGAGGGTGCTGTGTGGATTCCTAGCTCGTTCCTTTTTGTTGCCGAATAATCTTCCATGGTAGGATGTACCACTGTTTAACTAGTCACTCATTAAAAGACATCTGTTGTCACCGCTCATCAGTTTTTGGTTATCAAAAATAATGTCATTATAAACATTTGTGTAAAGGTTTCCAAGGGAATGTGTCTTTCTTTCTCTGGGATATGTGCCCAGGAGTGTAATCTCTGGTCATATGGTAGTTTCGTATTTCTTTCTTGTTTTTAAAAAAGAAGCACCAGCCTGTTTTCCAGAGTGGCTGCACCATTGTTCTTGTCGGCATGCGCATGGTCCATTTTCTCCCCATCCTCGAGAGCATTTGGTGTTGTTACTGTTTTTTATTTTAGCCACTCTGATAGGGGTGTGCTGATGTCTAATTGTGGTTTAATTTGCATTTCCTAGTACCTAATGATGCTGAACATCTTTCCGTGTGCTTCTTTGCCATGTGTGTGATGAGAAACCTTTTCCCATTTTCTTACTGGGTTGTCTTTCACCATTGACTTTGGAGTGTTCTTTACACCCTGGGTCCTGGGCCTTTGTCAGACAGGTGGTTAGCAGCTATTTTCCCCAGCTGTTTGTCTTTTCACGAAGAAAAGTTTTTCATTTTGATGAGTGTAGTCTATCAATTTTTAATTTTATAACTTTCTCTTTTTGAAGTTAGGTCTGAAAACTCTTTGCCCAGGCTTTTATTCTTTCTAACAGTTTCACAGTTTTAGCTTTTTAAAGTCTGCAATCCATCTGTGTTGAAGGTCAAGGTGCAAGACATAGCGTAAGATCCCACCTGTGGACGTCCAGTTGCTCTGTACCATGTGTTAAGAGTGCTTTTCTCCCTCAAGAAGTCACTTTGCAGTCTTACTGAGGATGAGCAGGTTACTGTGCAGGATCCTCTGGGCTCTGTGTCCTCTCTGCTGAGCGATGTCTTTTCCCTCCACCAGTAACATAGACTTGGTAACTGTAGCCACAGAAAGCTTTCAACTGGGTGAGCTAGTTGTTCCCACTTTATTTTAGTCCTCAAATTTATTTAGTTATTCTAGTTCTTTTTTCTGTTCAAACACATGCTAGATTAACCTCATCTATGTCTAGAAATCATCTTATTGACATTTCAGTAGGAATTACATTAAACTGTTTTTCGATTTGGGTAAAAGTCATACCTTGACTATGTTGAGTCTTCCAGTCTGCTTCTCCATTTATGTAGATCACCTTTCATTTTGTGCATAGCATTTTGTAGTTTTTAGCATATAAATCCTTTACTATTTTTATATTTCTTCTCCTTCTCTCCTTCCTTTCCTTTTTTCCTTTCTCTTCCTGTCATTATTTTTATATGTAAAAGGTACTGTGCCATATGTTCCCTGCTAGTAGAGTGATCCTCTCTCTCTCTCTCTCTTTCTCTCTCTCTTTGCAGTAGCAGGGATCAAACTTGGGCCTTTGTGCTTCCAAGGTAGGTGCAGTACTGCTTGAACTAAATCCCTGGCTATGAGTGATCCTTGTTTATCTGAAGGGGCTGCATTCTAAGAACCCCAGTGGACCCCTGATACCACAGGTAGCATGAAACATAAATACCTATGGTAAAGTTTATACATTAGGCACAATAAAAGTGTAAACATTGACTAATAACAAAGTGTATCAAATATAACTGCTTTTGGAGCCGCTCATGGTTGCCAAGTGGAATATTGCTGGTTCATGTTCCAACCACACATGTACTGCCTTTTCCTTCATAGAGGATGTACATTCACTGTGGCTCTGGGCTGTGGCTTTTGTAGTTTGAAGTCTGGCAGCAAAACTAGCACAAATTTCTCTTTCTCTACAGTTTCCCAGAAAAAGATTTGCCATTACCATAGATCTTATCAACTCCAGCCTGTACTTTTTTCTTTGTTTATTAGATTGAGAACTACTTCATTTACGGGAAGTCTTTCATAGCTTGTCTTTGGCAATGCGAACTGCTGAGGGGTACTACTCTTGGTTTGCAGCCACTGTTAAGTAGAATAAAGTGACTTGAACACAAGTGCTGAGATAGCACAGCAGTTAATTTGATAACAAATGGAACAACTAGTGAGTGGGCAGGGCATACTGCGTGGATACAGTGGACAAAGGGAGATTCAGGTTTGGGGGGTGAGACTTCACGCTACAAGAGAATGTGTAATTGAAAACTTAGGGACCCTTTATTTCAGGAATTTTCCATTTAATAATTATGGATCATGGTTGAACATGGATAAGTAGTCATGAGAAGTTAAACAACAAATAAGGGAGGGGCTGCTTCATATAGAGGCATGATTGCTTTTCCTATGTTTATCTTTTGTCACATGGATTTGCTGAATTGATTTATTTTAATTTCTTTCTAGACCCCTTGTGATTTCCTTTCTAGATAATTATGTCGTCTGCACTGGGAACAGTTTTTTTTTTTTGTTTTGTTTTTTGTTTTTTGAGACAGGGTCTCACTGGGAACAGTTTTATTTCTACTTTTCAGTCTTTATGACTTTTATTTCAATATGTTGCTTTATTCTTCTGGCTAAAACCCCGGGTCTTCTGTTGCATAAGAGTGGTGAGAACAGATGTTCTTGCTTTGTTCCATTTCAAGAGGAGGAGAAATGAAACAGGAAGGGATCTCATTTCACTGGTAAGTGTGATATTAGTGACAGGTTCTTAGTGCATGGTCTTTGGCATATTGATGAAGATCCCTGCATTACTTTTTCTGACAGCTTTGACCATGAGGGGATGGTTATTGACATTTGTGAAATGCTTTTGCTATGTTTTGGATATTACTATGTGATTTTTTCTTTAGCTTGTTAATATTACATTAATTTTCAAAATAGAACTGTATCCTTTTTATACTGAATTGCAGTACTGCATTTTTATACTGAACTTCAGTTTGATAGTGTTATGTTAAGGATTACTACCTATATTTATTAGACATGCTAACCTTGTTTTACATATTTTACCTTTTTCGTGTTTAGTATCAGAATAAGTTTTACACAGTGAATGCAGGAGTACCTCTGTTTTTTGGAAGAAATCATGTAGAGTTGTTGTTAATTCACTTCTTAACATTTGATAGAATTTTTCAGGGAATCCCTCTATGCTTAAATGTTTCTGTTAAAGGAGTTTTAAAATTAAAAATTCAGTTGCCTTAATAGTTTCAGTGCCACTTGGGTCAGCTGTTTCATATTGGATAAATCTTGATGGTTTGTTTTTGAGGAAATCGATCCAGTTCACCTAAGTTGTCAGGTGTGGACCCTGAGAGTTGTTCATAATGCTACCTTGTTATCTGGATCCACCATGATATCCCTGCTGCATTCCCAATATTGGCAGTTTGTCTTTTCTCTTTATTTCTTTGTCAGTCTTGCTGGAGGTGGTCAATTTTATTGATCTTTTCCAATAACAACTCTTTTTCTTATTTTCAGTGCCATCAATTTCACATTTTACCTTTACTATGTTCTTTATTCTACTTGTATTGGGTTTAATTTGTTCTTCTTTGTCTTTTTTTATTGACGGTACTGGAGATTGAACCCAGAACCTTGATAGTTAGCTACATCCCCAGTCCTGTTCAATTTTTTATTAATTCTGAAACAAGGTCTTGCTAAGTAGCTGTGGCTGGAGTTGAAGAGGGATCCTCTTGCCTCAGCCTCACAGAGTTCTAGCATTACAGATGCCTACCATTATACCTGACTCATCTTGGTTCTTGAGCTTGAAGCTTAGTTTGTTGATTTGAGACTTTTCCTCTTTTCAAATGCATGATTTTAATTTCCCTCTTAGTATTGTTTTAGCTGTGCCTCATTATTTTGATATGACATATGATACATTATCATTTTAATTCAATTAAAGGGATTACTTTGTTTTCCTCTTTGTTTGTAAGTGTTTGGAGATTTTACTACTGTTTTCTCTGTTACTGAATTTTGATTTGATTCCACTGTGATCAGAGAGTACACTTTAAAATATAAATTTAAAAATTTGTTGAAGCTTTAAATTTTTTTGGATCAAGATATAACTTATTATGGTTCTATTCTTGGTATGTAAGATATTCTAGAAGTATGTTTTAGGACCTGCTGGTTGGTGGTGTTTTTAAGTACCTTCATCTTTTTTGATTTTGGTCTAGTTGTTCCGTTATTGGTGGAGACAGATGTGTTAAGTCTCCATCTATCATGGTGGATTTGTTTTTTCAGTTTTACTCTAACACTTGCAGCTCTATTACTGAACATACATGTTAAGACTTGCTGTGTCTTTTTGGTGGATTAGCCCTTTTATCATTCTACAGTGTCCTTATTGATATGTTAAGGCAGTAGTATACCATGTTGTTTATTACTTGCTCTTTATTTCACCATGTTTTTGTCTTTTTCTTTCCTTTTGCTACCTGCCTTTTTGTTACTTGAACAGTTAAAAAAATTTTATTTACAGTGTATTTTTTGTCTCTCTTCTGAAGTGATTTCTGTTGGTTTGAACTCATGCACAAACCATTGCAGTCTCCTGGTGTTTTACCAGCCCAAGAGAAGTGGATGTTTTTTACTCTCCCTGTTTAAAATACATAATTGTCTTGCATATTTACATATGTTTAGGGCTATGTTTAATAGCATATATTATAATATTTTCTTAAAAATCCAGAAAATCTGAAAGAAGAAAAGTATATTTTATGTATCTGTAGTTTTTTTTTTTTTTGCCATAGTCTGTTGGAGACATCTTGCTGATTCATTTTCTTTCTGTTTAGAGGACTTCCTTTAGCCTTTCTAGCAGGTCCTCTGACAATAAATTCTTTTACAGCTTATTCAAGTGACAGTGTCTTTATTTTTCCATCATTCCTAGAGGATGTTTCTATTGGGTATATGAGATGTGATTGAAAACTATGGTGAATGATTAAATTAAAGATATTTATTACAGTAAAAGACACATTGACATAAGCTCCCTCAGAATACTCTCCCTAACTTTGAACACACTTATCCCATCGTACTTGTCACTTTCTGAAGCAGTTCTAGAAGCCTTCTTTTGTGAGCATCTTTAACTGTACTCTCTCTTTTTTTTTTTTGAGACAGGGTCTCGCTTTGTAGTTCAGGCTGGCCCTGCGCTCACTATGTAGCCCAGGCAAGCCTCGAACTCAGCAATCCTCCTGCCTCTGCTTCCCGAGTGCTGGGATTACAGGCGTGAGCCACCACGCCCGGCTCTTTAACTGTACTCTTGTGGCAGTCTCCATATTCTAATTTGATAAAAAACATTTACTTTTCATAGTTATTTTGACTTGTGGAAGAGTGAGCAGTTGTAGCATTAGGTCTAGTGAATAGGGTGGATTAGGACACACTAATGTTTTCATGGTGGTACCTTTCTATTGGATGGCACATGATAGCACCATTCACTGTATTTTTGATCATGTCTCACAAAGATGGGAGGTCTTCCAGAAGTGCTTCAGAAAGAGGCAAGATCAGTGGATGGGTATGCATGTTCAAAGTGAGAGGGAGCCTGTGGCAATGTGTCTTTTATGGTAATAAATTTAAAAACTGGAACATTCACCATATATGGTGATTACACCTAGTAGGATTCTGGATGACAGATCTTTTCTTGAGAGACATTATGTCACTTTTTAATGGAAAGTGCCATGCCAGGGCCTTGTGGCCGTCATGGTTCTGATGGGAAATATGCTGCCACTTCGATCATCCTTTTCCTGATAAGTAATGTGTTATTCCTCTGCGTGCTTCATGACTTTATCTTTAGTTTGCAGACTTACATCTATGCTGTTTTATGTGGATTTTTCTGGATTTTCCTACTCACTCAACTTCTTGAATCTGTAGGTTTATGCTTTAACAAATTTGGGAAGTTTTTAGCCATCCCTTTTTTTTTTTTAAAGCTTCATACTTTCCTCCCTGCTCCTTCAGAATCTCTTTTGTCATTGATGTTACATTGTTTTATTTTTTTTTTTTTTGAGACAGGGTCTCACTTTGTGTTTCAGGCTGGCTCTGAGCTCACTATGTAGCCTAGGCAAGCTTTGAACTCAGCAATCCTCCTGTCTCTGCCTCCGAGTGCTGGGATTACAGGTGTGAGCCACCACGCCCGGCACTGTGGTATGTGGTATTGATGGCTGGTGGGTGTGAGTCTCCATGCCCAGCATTGTATGTGGTTATCGGGGATTGAACTCAGGACCTTGCACTTGCAACGTAGGCGCCGGAACCACTGAGCTAACCCTCCAGCCCTTACATTGGTTTTTATTAGTCCCATGGTTCATGTAAGGAAATTCAGTCTCTTATTGTTATTCAGAGGTCGGGTAATTTCTGGTATGTCTTTCAGTTCACTGATACTTTCCTCTATTCCCCTCATCCTCTGAGCTTTGTTTTCAATTACTGTATTGTTCAGTTCTAAAATTTCCATTTGATTCTCCTTTATATCTTTTGTTTCTTGGGGTTTTCTACTTTTTCATGTGGCAAACATTCGCAATTGCTTTTCCAAGCATCGTTATGGTGGCTGCTTAGGAAGCGTCATCAGAGTGCTCTTAATACATCCATCATCATGATACTGAAGTCTGTTTTCTCTCTCTCCCTCTGATTTTTTAAAGTTTTATTTTATTTTATTTTTTTGGAGACAGGATCTCACTTCGTATTTCAGGATGGCCCTGAGCTCTCTACATAGCTCAGGCAAACCTTGAACTCAGCAGTCCTCTTGCCTCTGCCTCCCGTGTGCTGGGATTACAGGTGTGGGTCACCATGCCTGGCATTGTGGTATGTGTTACTGATTGCTGATGGGCATGAGTCACCATGCCTAGTATTGTTGCATGTGATTATTAGGATTGAACTCAGGACCTTGCACTTGCTAGGCAGCCGCCAGAGCTAAATAGCCACTGAGCTAAATCTCAGGCCTAAGTTTTATTTTTATTAGTCTATGTCGCAATACAGAATGACTGTGTTCAAGGTGAGAAGCTAGTGCTCCTCACATCCCCATTCTTTTTATATCCCCTCCCTCTCCTCCCAGGCCTCTCACTCCACCTCTTGGTTCTCTTCCATTTGGATGAGGCCTGTCTCCCTGTTTCTTGGTATCTCTCTCTTTAGATTCAGCCTGAGTCCTTAAGGACCTTCATATTACCTGTGGCTTTCACTCGAGACCTAGATATCTGGGGTATTATGTTTTGGGGCGCTGGCTCTCCCTCACACCTTCTGCTTGGTTGGGCTCTTCTAGTACCACTTGAGAGTGGGTTGCTGTTTCTTCATTGCCAAGCAAGTGTAGAAGTCCAGGCTGTTGTATGGTTTGGAGTTGATCGGGCTCCATCGAGACCACCCTTGCATCTTCTTGGTTGTGAGAGGTAAGACTGCATTCACAACAGCTTCCCATGGATTCCACCCTGTGTGTATGTGTGTGTGTGTGCACGTGTGGCTGCTTTGTCTCCAGTGGTGACAAAAGTTCTGAATGTGCATGAGGCCTTTTCTGACTCTCTCCACTGGGAATGAGGACCTGCCTGTGAGGGCGGGGACTTGGGGTCTTCCCTTGGGCTCTGTAAGTGCAGGTGAGAGCAGAACCACACAGTTTCCTGCAGGGTCTGGCTGGAGCAGAGCGGCTATTTGCTGGTACCTTCTGTCTGGGGAGACCACCTCTCTTCTGGGCTTGGGGCATTGTTTTTCCACATGGCACTTGGAATTTTTCTGTGTGGCTGAGTCTTTACGTGCCAGATATCTGAGGGAGAAAGTCAGGTCAGGGATCCAGTCACCGAGTTGTCCCACAGTCCTAAGGTCTGTAGTTCCTTTCACCATTTCTCTGCTGTTTGGGCTCTATGTCTGTTTTTGTTTGGGGTTAGTTTTTTTCTCTTTTATCAGTACATTTTTGTGGTACATAATAATTACATTCGTCTTGGAGAATTTGTACGTGTCCGTTTCACATTGGAATCATTTTGACATAGTGAGAGGGACAGGGAAAATATCTACTCCTTTGGGAAAAGGAGTGGTCTGCCTGCCTCATGCTGTGTGTGCCCAGCACTGACCTTGCGGAAGGTCAGTGTCCCAGAGCTGTGTTCCCACCCTCTCATGGTCATATCTGCTGTCCTTTAAGCAGAGAGATGCAAAATGAGTCAATTGTTCCTCATTTTTCAACTATGTTTAATGCTGGAATTCATTCACATGCTGAACAAGTAAACGTGGTTTCTAAGAAAGCGTTTAAGGGCTCTCAGGTGGAGGGTGTTTATTCAGTTCTGAATTAACAGTTGCCACCTCCTCCTCTCTCTCTTCCTTTTTATTTGCCTTTTATTCCATTGTTGTCTTTTAATTAAACAATTCCTTCACAGAGTGTTCTTTCATTGAGAATTATTAAAGATGTAAGCCATCCTTTATCAAACCATGGGCTGCATAATTGTATACACTTTGCATTTGGCTCTAGGGAAATTTAGGAATTGTGGTATAGGAGGGGCTTCTTTAATTGGTCCCGCAAGATTGTGCCTTTAAGTGGAGACAAAGGAACGGAAGCCCGGAACAGTCCACTGTTGTTGAGGACAGAGGCAGCCAGTGTTGCTGCTGCAGACGGGCTGCTCCTCCGGACATGTGCTGCATGGGCTAATGGGGCGGGGCGGCCCTCTGCCCAGCAGACCCGTGACGGCCAGGCAGGGACGGTGGGGCGGTTGAGTGGTGGTATACCCAGAGACGCTGCAGGCTGTGTGGACAGGGTTCCATGGAAGTGTGAGCCCGAGTACTCTGCTGTTGGTGAACAAGTGAGTTGGGTGTGTTTATAAGACACCCAGGAAGAGGTCAGTGGAAGAAATGAGGCAATTTCCTGGACTCTGATGAGCCAGAAGTGTACAGTCTGGAGTGGGTCAGGAAATACACGGACACTGCCAGATGTACACTGACTGCTACACACACACACACACACACACACACACACACACACACACACACACACACCTGCATGCCTGTTTGTATTCAACGGTGAGACCTTAGGGCAAAGAGACAACACCCTTCTCTTCCAAGGGCTGCTGGACCCATGGGCTGCAGCCCTGGCCAGAGGCTGAAGCATGGGTGCTTATAAGCACATACTCACACTTATGTACCCCCACAGACCTATGTACACACCAATGTGTACACTCACACACTTGTTTTATGGCTCCCTGTGGACTCTGCAGGTCTCTCCTGTGTGGCTGAGTCCCTGCCCCGCCATCTGGCCTGGGACTGTGGCCCCATCTCCTTGAGTTGCCTTCCCTTATCTGTGACTGTCGGGACAAGACTTCCTGTTTGAAATCAGTTTCTCCATGTGTCCAGCGACACAGCAGGAGTAAAAGGGCTCGGAAGATGGCATTCCTTGTTTACTTATACCTTTCACTTCAGCGTGGCTGATGGCAAATTTGGAGTTGGGCTCAAAATGACAGAGAAGACCCCAGACTCAGGGAACTCTCTGCCATGGGAGGAGAGATGGCAGATGAGTGTGTGGGTGCGGGGTGATTCTGGGCGAGAGTGGAACCAAGATGGGAGGTGCTGGCATTTGAGCTGAGGCTCAAGTACAGGCATGATGCAGCCCCGAGGAGGTCAGGAACAGCCCTCTGGGTGGAAAGAGTGGCGTGTGCATGGTCTGAGGCTTCATAGGACTCCAGAAGCAGTAAGCTGGAGAGCAGGGGAGCTGAGGCAAGATCAGGACGCTGGGTAGACCTGACAGTGGATCTGGCCAGCAGCAGGCATTGGGACCCCTCCTGTGCCTGGCCCAGTGTTGTGGAGGTGATCAGCAGAGAATCTGGGGCTGATGTCTCCTACCTGCAAATACCTGTCCTGTTCCCTTGCTTATCCCTTGTGTGACATGTTCCCTGGGGCCACACCAGGTCTGACCATAGGAGACACTTGGGGCGCCTATAGGACTCCAGCCACAGGCAGGGAAGCCTGGCTGTCAACTCTGGGCTCCTTGTGGGCTGGCACAGTGTGGGAAAGCAGCCGTAAGTTAGCACAGGGCCCAAGGGAGCTGTGCTGGAGTTTGGGACGGACTGAGGCCAGGTGGCATGTGGACAGCTGCACAATGCAAGCATGCTAGATGCAAATTACTGGTCGCATTGGTCAAGGTGACCCAGTTTCCGAAGCTAGTGGGGCTCAATTTACCCTTCTTCTCAGGGCACAGGTAATGACCTAACTTCTGTTCCTTGTGATTCAGTGACAGCACCTTTGTTTCCCAAGGTGGAGGCTGGCCTAGCTGTGTCCTCCTCCAGGGCCATTTGCTCTGGAAACAAGATATAGGGTGCACACTCTTGACCAGAGGGGTCCCACGGGAGCAGCTGAGCACCTACTGTGTGCTTCTCTGACTGTGTCCTCTCAACAGGGCACAAGGTGTCGCCATGCTCTGCTGGGCTGGCACAGGTGGGAAGGCAGCACTGGACACTCGCAGGGACAAATCCTCCCATCATGCTCTATGACAGCTCCTGTGCCCTTCTCTTAGAAGACAGCTCCAAGGAGTGAAGCTCTAGAAATGACTCATGACTGTTTTAAATGCCAGGTTCAGTTGGGAGTTGGGCCAGGTGACATCTGGGTCCGCTTACATTCACTGAGTCCGGAACAAAATTCTTGAGCTTCCAGGGTGTGTCTGGTTTTGGGCTATTGTGGTGACAAGATGATAATGTGACATCTTTCATTCTCCACCCCCTGGTCTAGAGAGTGAAAAGCAGCTGTATCCTCCTAATACATCCAGCAGCAGAAGGAGGAATCCAACAGCATGGGGCACACTGAGATGTTAGCTGCTTCCACTCAGTCTCCCTGGGCGTGATGGGAAGGCAATGCTGAGAAGGAGGGGAGATCAGGCTGGGTTCATCAGGGTTAGAGGGGACAGTGTATATCCTGTGACATGGTGCCAGCGCGGCCCTGGTGAGTGGAAGTTCTTGGGCAGTGTGCAGAGGTCCTGGGTTCCACTTCACAGGCAGCAGGACACATGGGCAGGGGACTGACTTCCCTCTGACACTCTCTGGCAGTGAGGCTGACCGAGGACTGCAGAGTATGGACGCTGCTTAGTAGCTGTCATGGTGGCCCAGGTGGGGAGGGGCAGAGGATCAGTCTTCATGTGACCTCTCTGCTTGGCTGTGCTTACACACTTGAATGTGGTAGAGAAAAACAGCCAGGTTGAGGCTGGACTCTGGGGGTCCTTGTCTGCCTGGGTACCCCCTATTTCCATTATACATTCTGGCTGCTCAGATCTCCAGAATGTTGTCTGTATTTAGGTTTTGGTGATTTATTTTGCTTTTAAAAATTAATAGAAGCTAGGTAGAGTGGCGCTTGCCTCTGAAATCAGCACTGTATGAGGCTGAAGCTGGAGAAATCCAAGTTTAAGCCCAGCTTGAGCAACTTAGCAACTTAGTGAGAACCTGTCTAAGATTAAAAAAAAAACAAAAGACAAAAAAGGGCTGGGGATGCAGCTCAGTGTGAAGGCCTTGGGTTCAACCTCCAGTGTAAAAAACAAAAACGAAAACAATTTATATATTACTTTTTGGAGCAGTTTTAAGCTTATAGAAAAGTTGATCAGAAAACCCAGAGAGGTCCATAGACCCCTTTACTCCTTGCAATTTCCCCTATTATTAATATCTTGCATCAGTGAGATACATTTGTTACAACTGAGGCCAGTGCCCACATGTTATTATTAGCTAAGTAGCCCTTAGGCATTCCATGGGTTTGGAATGCTGGGTATCACTACTCAAACAGCTCATAAACTTTTCAGGTTGAGTCTTTCCTTGGCGACAGAGTTTGATAGTTCACTCTTTCTAAGCCCTGAGTAATTTCCCATGGTCTAGATGAACCAGTCTTTCTAGCTTCCTCTAGCAGGACATCTTGGGCTGCTTCCAGGTTTTTGTGACTGAAAAAAGCTCCTGTAAACATAAATACCAGCTGAGCGTACGGGTGTATGTCTGTAATCCCAGCCTTCTGGGAAGCTAGAAGGATTCCAAGTTTGAGCACGGTCCAGGCAACTTAGTGACTTAAAAACCTTGTTTTAATAAAAATTAAACAACAGCAAGAATAAGAAGAAAAAGGATGAGGGCTAAAATTCATTGGAAAGATCCTGGGTTCAATCCCAGTACCACAAACAAACGAAACAAAACATTTTGCTTTTTTTTTTCTTTTTGAGACAGGGTCTTGCTTTGTAGTTCAGGCTGGCACTGAGCTCACTATGTAGCCCAGGCAAGCCTTGAACTCACAGCAATCCTTCTACCTCTGCCTCTGAGTGCTGGGATTACAGGTGTGAGCCACCATACCTGACACTGTGGTATGTGGTTATGGGGGATCGAACTCGAGACCTTGCACTTGCAAAGCAGATGCTGGAACCACTGAGCTAGATTCCCGGGCCCACAAGAACAAGTTTTTTTTTTTGAGACAGGGTCTTGCTTTGTAGTTCAGGCTGGTCCTCAGATCACTATGTAGCCCAGGCAAGCCTGGAACTCAGCAGTCCTCCTGCCTCTGCCTCCCAAGTGCTGGGATTACAGGCGTGAGCCACCATACCTGGCCAAAACACTTTGCTTTTTAATTCACTGAGTTAATAGGAACTACGAAGGAAGAGCTGATGGTGTGCTTTTGTCCTTGGTGGCTGCTGTTGTCGGTGGCCCTGAGCTATGTCCTCTGTCCCAATGCACTGTGTGTCCCTCTTGAAGACAGCCCCTTTGCTTGGATATGGAAGCCAGTCTCTGTCCTGTACTCAAGGGTGGAATGCTCGTATTAATATGCTTTTTCAGATGAGTTAGATGTGCCAGGTTTTAATGCATTCCCTGCACATCAGCCCTTTCCATCTCTGGTCTCTTTCTCTGCTCACCTTTCTGCAGAACTTCAATGTAATTATCTGCATTCACTGCTGCCATGCCATCTCTTCCTGTGTCCTTGTGGAGGCCCTACCATCTGGATCTTTGTCCCCATGCCTCGGGCCATGCCCTGTGCACATGAATAACTGGCTGGAAGTACTAGGAGTTAGCATCCTGGGAACAGCCACCAACCAAAAATGATGTACAGTTGGTGACAGGGACCCTGTCCCCTGTCTCCTGTCCCTGGAGTAGCATAATTCTGAGACCACATTCTGTGGCACGTTCCTCCAGGAGAAGCTCCTGTCATTTGTGGAAGCCTGCTAGTAATGTCATTCCTGGCTTCCCTTTCTTGGGTTCCAGACTGCTCCCCACTATGCCTCACAGGCAAAAGCTTTGCCCCAGAGTCCATGCTGCAGGGTCTGCTGGGGACCAAAACCCAGACACCCTCCAATCAGGAAGGGGCCCACGAGCCTATGAGTGCTGCTGCTGGTGGGATCAAAACCCAGCAGGCTTCATCTTAGCCTGGCTCTCTCCAGTGCTGCCCTGTTGCTTGCTGTGTTGTGAGTGGACTCGGGGACCTGTCCCTGTGCGAGTCCTCCTTTCAGACTCCTGTACTGATTATCTTTCCTCTTCCTATCTTCAGTGTCCTCTGCTAGGAAACCGGTCTCCAGTGAAATGTACACTTCATGACTGGGGCAGTGAAGTTTCTTCAGGGCTGTTGGCCCAGTGGGGAGGCTGGATGTGTCCCAGGCCCTTCATACCTCTTCCCTGGTTGGGTCCTGACAGCAGCGCCACAGTGCTGGTACTTTTGATCCCCATGCACAGAGGGGGACACAGACTCAAAGAAGTTGAAGGACTAAATCAAGAGTGTGCAGAGGGGCTGGAGGGTTAGCTCAGTGGTTCCGGCGCCTGCCTTGTAAGCGCAAGGTCCTGAGTTCGATCCCCGGTAACCACATATAATGCTGGGCGTGGAGACACGCCCACCAACAATCAACACCGCACACTGCAATGCCGGACGTGGTGGCTCACGCCTGTAATCCCAGCACTCGGGAGGCGGGGACAGGAGGATTGCTGAGTTCGTGGCGGCTTGCCTGGGCACTATAGTGAGCTCAGGGCCAGCCTGAGCTACAACGCGAGACCCTGTCTCAAAAAGCAAAAAAAAAAAAAAAAGAGTATGCAGAGTTGGCACTGCATTTGGACCGTGGGTGGCATTATTCTTTCCCTACTTCAGAATTGTTGCTGGAGATGGAAATAAGTACCTTCCTCCCTCACTTCCTGGTCGGATGGAGCTTCATTCCCCCCAAGCCAATGCCTGAGCCCTTGGTATGGCTGAGCCGCGGAGCACTGGAGACTGTGTGATAAATCACCGGTGTAGAGCCCTGGGACTGGCAGGCAGCCCTAGCCCTCAGGAGAAGGAGAGAAACTGGAAGTCCTACTCTGGGATGTGTCCAAAGGCTACTGAGCCCCAACTCAGGCCATTTGCTGAGGAGGTCACAGGCCACGCCAGACAGTCATGTGTTACTGTAGTAGTTGAGGTTGGTATGGGCTTCCTGGAAGGGACAGAATTTGTTCTCACACATTTCTCTGAAATCTGAGCTGCCACCGCTGAGGTGCTGCATGCCAAGGGGAGTCTGTTTGTGCCACACAAAGGGAATAAATAATGGAGGGCATTAGTATGGTGCTGCTTGAGTTCTGTGATAGTGGAGGTGATGGCTAGAATGCCACAGCTTCCGACTTACACCTGGTCCAGTCAGCTTGCTGTCATCCTGCACAAGTGAAGGGTGCTGTGCTGGTCCCTCAGTGCCACTGAACGTGGATACAGTGACGGGGTTGGCCACAGGCTGGGGCTGCTCCTGGGCCCCAGCTGGCCCTGGGCCCCAGGCCATGGGTGAGGCATCATGTAGCTCTAGGGCACACTGTGGGAGGTGGGGTCCCATCATATTATCCTATCCTTGTTCAGGGGAGACAGAGGATACAAGGCAAAGTTTTTGAAGCCTGGAAGGTGTTTGTTTTTTTGAGACAGGGTCTCGTTTTGTAGTTTAGTTGACCCTGAGCTCATTATGTAGCCTAGGCAAGCCTTGAACTCAACAGTCCTCCTGCCTCTGTCTCCCAAGTTCTGGAATTACAGGTGTGAGCCACCCTGCCTGCCATTGTGGTGTGTGGTATCATGGATTGAACTTGAGACCTTGTGCTTGTGAGGCAGACACCAGAACCACTGAGTTTAAGCCCTGGCCCCCAGGAAGGTTTTTAAGAAAGGAGGTTTACATGGCAAAGAAGGTGGAGAGCAGGCATGGCCTGTGGAGATACTGCTGCAGAGGGAGGCTTGTCTCCTCCTCTTGCTGTGCCAAGGTGCCAGCTCCCAACTATCCACAGAGCACATTCCTGAGTCACAGAACTTACACTCTGAGGTCTCCGCAATGAAGAAGCAGCTGCTTTTTAGTAGGAAGCTAGAAGGAGGCAAGAAGCTGGGGCAGGCAGAGATTAGTTAGGCCATCCATTAAAATTGCTCCAGAGTTTCCTTCAGCAAATTCCTAGAGCTGTCGCTGTGTTCTGGCCTTAGAGAAATGTAAGCTGAGTGATCCCAGCCCTTTTCTGGTGGTGGAGTGGGAAGTGAGTCCCTGGGTGTTTCCTGGGACATGGCCTGTATGCTCTGGCCAGGCCTGCAGTAGGTGATGGGCCACCCTGTCTACGGGCCCCTCTTAGTCCACATCTTGGAGCACCCTTGGTGTTAAAGGGCCAGGCTTGATGCTGGCTCTGTGAGCACCTGGGCAGGACACAGTGGGATCCTCCTGGGGGGACACAGTGGGATCCTCCTGGGGGAACACAGTTTGCTTTGCAGGCCAGCAAGGGACCTGTTGTGTATGTTACCTGCTGTCACTTGATGTCTGTGTCCTGGTTTGTGCAGGGGTGTTTGGGTCTCAGGGTGAAGGTTTTCTCATCCTCAGTTTATCTTCTTCCTACATCCATCTCCCAAGTTATAGTCTTGAAAGGCTGCAAGGGCTCCCGATCTAAGTGTGACATTGGCTGGGCCAGTGGTCACGTCAGGGTGGGGACAGACTTTTTTCTCTTGTAGCACAAGTGAATCACCACTCATAGCCACCCACTTGTGCTTTAATGGAGGTGTGTATGTTGATCTTCTATATGGAGACATACAAAGGGACACATGGCTTCACCTGCAGGGAATAGGAATACTTTGCAGAAAGGGAGTCCCAGGCCGTGGGTCTAGATGGGACATGGGGAGGAAGGGCCATACAGATGGCTAGCAGCTGGGGACTGGGGTGTTCAGAGTGGGGTGTGCTTTAGAATTGCTTCATGGAGCAGTTGGTGGTGACCAGATGAGGAAGGGGTTAGAAGTCACAGGACTACTTGAGGCTTGCTGTGCAGGCTATTTGGAGGGGGGATGGACGGAGATATCCTTGAAAGGCCATTGGGCAGAGAATGCTGAGGTTGGGTTGATGGTTGGGTCAATGGCTCAGTTTGCAGGGGAGAGCCACACTGGAATTCCATGGGTCAGTAGGAGGTTGGTGTAGGTTTCTGGTGAGTGGTCAGTGCCATGGTCTGATGCTTGTGTCCCTTTAGATTTGTATCTTGAAACTGAATGACTGATGTGGTGATATTAGGAGGTGGGGCCTTGGGCAGCTGCTTAGGTTAGAGGGAGGAGTCCCTGGGAATGGAATCAGTTCCCTAGAGAGCTCCCTTATCCCTCAGGTAAGAGGAGAGATATAGAAGGAAGGATCAGCCAGGAAGTAGGCCTGCCCCAGACAGCCCTGCAGCTCTTTGATTTTGGATTCACAACCTTCAAATGGTGAGAAACGTGTCTGTCGCTCATCAGCCACCCAGGCTGCAGTTGTGGTTACGGAAGTGCAAGTGCACAAGTACCATGTTGGCCGCTGTTCTGATGAGTGGGTCGGGGGAAGGGATCCTCCTTCCGCTCCAGCAGCCCCAAACTTTCATTCCCAGGCATGGCAGTCAATTTGGAAACAACCTGGTTGGACCATGGTGCCTAGAATTGTGATCAGAAAGTATTCTGCCTGTTCTGTGAGGATATTTTTGGTAAGATTAACATTTTAATAGATGGGCTTTGAGTAAAACCCTCCATAATTTGGGGCCTCATCCAGTCTGTAAAAGGCCGGACTCACCTAAGCACTGTCCTTTCCCGGCAGGAAGGAATCTGCGTATATTCAGCCTTTGGACTTGAGCCACAGCTTTGGGTCTTCATGAGCCTGTAGGCGACAGCTGGTCCTGCACATGTGGGGTTTGTTAGCTTCCACAACTGCCTGAGCCAGTTTCCTATTGGCTCACTGCTCTGGAGAACTCATGTACTGGGTGGCCTGGATTGTTGCTAAGGGGAATGGCCCCTGAGCCTCAGATGCCTCAGGCCAGCAGCCTGGATTCCTGTCCATGATCCTTAAAACTGCTGTCATTTTGCCCTCTTGTCTCTGTACTACTGTTATTTACTTACAATTTTACTTTCAACCAGTTCTCATCTTAAGTATTACCTCATCTCCAGTAATAATTTCTATGAAATCATGGATCAGATATGGTAGCAGTGAATATTTTTATCAATTAGAATTAATTAAAACAAATAAAACTACTAAAAGTGACTATCCATGTACTGCCCAGTATCATGGCCCCCATAGCTCACAGTGACTGGAGCAGGGAGCCATTTTGTTTTGAGTTTTATGAGCCTTTCCTTTCCTTCTTCCTTTCTTCTCTCATTCAGAACTTTACTGAACACACACTAGGTTCTAGGCCTACGGCAGTAGCTGGGGATCCAATGGAAGTCTTGGCTCTGTGGGGACAGTCAGATACCACCATCTGGGATACATGGGGTAGTGGGGCCTAGGTGTATCCAGTCTTACAATGCTCTTCATGCCCTAGCTCCTGTGATGTTATCCACTCTATTGGTCAAACTTATGTCCCTGGGACTTCATCACTGACACCTGCAGCTTACGGGAAGAGAGGCTTATATTGGCTCATGGTTTCAGAGGTTCAGTCCATGGCTGGGTGGTTTCAAGGAGAAGCATCATGGAGGAAGAATATGATGGAGGAAAGCTGCTTAGCTCTTGACAGTGAGCAGGCAGAGACAGGAGAAAACCAGGAGTCAAATCAGGGATCAGATATAGTCTACAAGGTCATACTCCTGTGATCCACTCAGACAGAGCAGGGATGTCCTTTACTAATCTAGGAAGCTCTTAAGCCAATCAAATAGACAGTCAGAGCTGTACAGCTAGCCCTCTTTGCTGGGGGCTGAGTTTGGCTGCTTTGAGAAGTCTACTGTTTTCCCTGTAGAAGCTCTACATGGCTGCCTCTCCCCTGAACATCTGGTCCCAAACATGCTGTCTGCCACTTGCAGTGGCTCAGCATCTTCTGCTTATTTAAATATTTACCATATATTTTGATCCCACCTTATAGAAATGTATGAATGAAGGTTGTCACTCTGTTTTGTCCTTATTCTGAGGATGCACACAGCCACACAGGTGGATAACAATTTGTGGGAAAATTCTCTGGTTCTCTTGATGTTTCTAAACAGTGTGGCTTTGGCATTAGGTGGATGATATAATAGAATCAGTAAACATCTCCCTTCCCTTGAGCATGGTATAGACACCAGCAGGAATTTGCGTCTTTCCCAGCTGCAGTGATGTGTGGGTGAGGACAAGTAAGCCAGCTGTTTCCCTGCAGTAGCAAAGGCTCTAAAGTATCTTCTGGTGTAGACCAAGGTCTAAGGCCATGAAAAAGTGTGGGATGGATTGTTGTAAACACAGTCACAAACCGTCATTAGAGGAGACAGACACTCACTGTATGGATCAGCTGGGAGTTACTCCCATCTCAGGCGTGGACCACGTGTTGGCATGTGATTAGCTTTAATTTCTTTATACTGGGAAACTTACTTGATTTATGTTTATCATCCTAAAACATATTTAGTATTATTTCTGACATTTCCATTTGTAGTTTTGTTTTCTTGCTCTTTCACTTGCCTTTATATTTTATGTCATTTGGGTTTTCACAAATAATTATTTTCCCTGCTAATTTGGAATGAATTAATCTTACTTTATTTGTGCAGTGTTGTTTTTAATTACTGTCACTACTTAAAGCATATTTATATTTCCTGAGCCATGCCTATATTTCTTTGCCCAATAGGATAAAAAAATGAAAGAGTGTCTATTGATTCCTCTGGGTAAGACAAGTAAATTACTTGTTACTGTCAGAGAAAAAAAATCTAGTGGCCTGAAAAATGGCCAGGCGGTATCTTTTTGCCCACGAGGCCCCTTTCAGCCCCTCCGGCATTACAGATTGCAGATGTTCCTCCTGGCACTGGTCCCTTGCTTAGTGATAAATCTTAGTTTACCATTTTCATCTTTGTCTGAGTCACTATAGATGCTTTTGGAGGGAAGTTTACCGAGGGATGGATGATTCCCCAGGCACTGTCTTAGACTTACCTCCGTAGGTGCCAGCTGTGTCCTGCCCTTTCAGTCCTGGGCTCCTAAAAGCCGTCTACTTTGCCTCTACCACCTGACTCTTTCACCTTTCCTTCACCTGTCAGCAGCAACCTATCCTGGCCACCACTGCCCGCCTCAGCCTCTGCTCCTCCAGTTGCCTCTGCCTCCCACTTCCTGTCAGTGTGTGCTTCTTCTCTTCCACCAGCACCCACTCTGCTGCCACCTCCTCCTCCACGAAGTCAACCTGCCCCACCCCTGGCTGGGAGCCTTGCCCAGGGCAGCCTGGGTTTCCCTCACCCTCACCCTAGGACCATCAATGGTCTCTTTGAGCAGACTACGGCTCCGGTGGGTACTTTGTCTTGCCTCCCTGGGCACACCTCACATGTTTTAATTACTTAAGCACAGAACTGGGCACACAATGGGTGCTCCGAAGTCTGGTGCACCTTTGCCAAGGGTGTCAATCTGAGTTTAGGCCGAAAGAAGTTGTGTGACTTTTCTACAAGGGCAGAACCGAAATAAGGAAACTGCTTGCATGTGAAGACAATGTTGCTGTGCAAGGCTGCCATCTTTCACACAGTCACTGTCCAAATAAGAGGGTCCTGGGGATGAGGACAGTGGAGACTCAGGGAGTGGAAGGGGCTGTGTGGCCAGCACAGCCAGGACTCAGGCCTGCTCCTGCTGCCTGCTGCACTTAGCCCTGGGCATTGATGCCATGCAGGCACTCTTGGTGGTACTAGGACCTCCTCATTTCTCCCAGGATGCTGAGCCCATTTCTCTGTGAGCTCTATAAATGCTCTGGGCCCAGGTTTGGTATGGCTGGCTGGATATAATGTATGTGTCTGTGTGAGTGTGTCTGTGTGTTTGTGTGTGCACATGTGTCTTGATTCCCAAACTATTCTTTTTTTTTTTTTTTGAGACAGGGTCTCGCTTTGTAGTTCAGGCTGGCCTTGAGCTCACTATGTAGCCCAGGCAAGCCTGGAGCTCAGCAATCCTCCTGTCTCTGCCTCCGGAGTGCTGGGATTACAGGTGTGAGCCACCATGCCCAGCACTGTGGTATGTGGTATTGATTGCTGGTGGACGTGAGTCACCACACCCAGCATTGTATGTGGTTACTGGGGATCGATCTCAGGACCTTGTACTTGTGAGGCAGGCGCCGGAACCACTGAGCTAAATCTCCAGCCCTTTTTGTTAGTGTTTTAAAATCAGCCGAAGTGGTTGAAAGCATCTGCATGTCACTTTTATACTGGAAGCTGATAAATTGAGGGCTGCACACCAAGATGGCACCTTGTGTTTTCAAGTTCCTCTGCTCTGTGCTACCTTGGGGTTCACATGAAGAGCAGAAATGGGCCCAGGGATGCAGAGCCAGGGGCCGATGTCTCCTTAGTGGTTTTAGCAAGGGAATGTGCATGAATAGTTCTCTTCCCAGGTGATGGCCTCTTTCTTGGTCCTTTCTATGAGCTAGAGCACTCAGGAGAAGATCATAATCTATGGTGGAGTGCAGAGGTGCGTGTCTGTAATCCCAGCACTCTGGGCAGCTGAGACAAAATACCTAATGTCCAGAAAAGGTTTATTTGGGTGATAGCTTGTATAGGTTTGAGTCCATAGTCAGCTGGCTCCACAGCAGGGCAGCATGGCAGAGGGCCTGATGGAGGAGAAACAATTACGGCAGGGCAGGCAGAAGGCAGCACCAGCCTGCCTTTCTTTTGCCCATCTATCTATCTGTCTGTCTGTCTGTCTATCTATCTATCTATCTATCTATCTATCTATCTATCTATCTATCTATCTATCTATCTATCTATCTATCTATCATCTATCTATATTTATCTATCATCTATTTCTATCTTCATCATCATCTATCGATCATGTATCATCTGTCTGTTTCTCTCTACTATTTAAAAACATCTCTTTAATATTTTCCCAAGGGTTTTAAAAAATTGAGTTTATTTTAGGAATACATTATGATCGCATTCATCATTGAGAATTTATACCTGTACGTGATATATCTTGATCCTTTTTTAAAAAAATTTAATTTATTGGTACATTATATATACACATCACAATTACACTCAACATTGAGAATTTGTACTAGTATATGACATGACTTAATTCTCATTTTTCCCCATCCCCTACCCACCCTACACCCCCTGCCCCTACATACACAAGCTTTGTTTCCTTTTTTTAACCATCAATTTTTTTCTTTCCCCTCATTACTTACCCCTAAACCCCATTTCCCTTTGAATATTTACTATTTCACAATATGTCATGCATGCTTGATCCTTATTTTTTCCCCTTTCCCTACCTACCCTTCGGCTTCCTTCCATGAACTTTTTTTTCCAATTTTACTTTTCACCTTCAGTTTTTTTCTTTCCCTTCTTTGCTTTATTGCTCATCCAGGTTACAAGCCTGTTGATTGGGTCCACACACACCCAGGGTGAGGCTTCTGTTACCTATATCCAGAGCTGAGTTACAGATTTAGTTCTCACATATCCTTAATCCAGCCACCTTGAAGCCCTACCTTGAGCCCCGAGGCTCTAGACAAAAGTCTTATAGCTGGGTTTCTAGATCAAAGTTGTAAGTTAGGGACATGGTGTTTCAAAATAAAAAGGGCCGGTGATATAGCTCAGTGTGAGGCTCCTGGGTTCTGTCCCTAGCATGCTTTCCCTGCAAAAACCCTGAGAAAACCCTCTGCATACTCCTGTTAGTCTCTGTGTCCACAGGGCCTGCTCCAGA
Organism: Thryonomys swinderianus; assembly: GCA_004025085.1. Taxonomy (NCBI): domain Eukaryota; kingdom Metazoa; phylum Chordata; class Mammalia; order Rodentia; family Thryonomyidae; genus Thryonomys; species Thryonomys swinderianus. The sequence continues at coordinate 62,328 of PVIC010002991.1, forward strand.
ACCAGGCTTAGCTGGTGAACAGCTGCTGAAGGGCACCTCATGCAGAGCATGATGGGGAACAAGACCACATGGAAGTGAGCAGGGGCCTGGGTCATCTCTGGGCCCTATGCCTGGGACCCTTGCTCTTTCTCCTTGCAGCTCTGGGGCTTCTGGGAAGGCTAGTGGGTGATCCTAGATGACAACTGAGGTCCTGCAGATACTAAGGGGGTGCAGGCTTCTGAGAAGATGTATGTCTGGAAGAGGGCTTGGAGTCTGTGCCCATCCCAACCTGGGCAGGGCAGTGTTCAAGGCAGTTACCTTCATCTGAGCAGTTGTCCCTGAGTGGTGCATCTCCTGCTCCTGGGGAAAGATTTGACTCTGTGAGAAGATTCTTTGCAGGAAGCAGGGTGAATGGTGTAGATCATGCAGCTTGATCCTGTTGTCATTGGAGGCCTGTGCTTCAGTTTCTGCGGCTCATAGGGACACACTGCCAACACCTTAATGCCCTCTTTAAGGTGCCAGTGACTGTCTGGTTTGCCCAGCAGAGAGAGAACTGACACACTAAATCTGTTTCTGAACTATAAGGGGGAACAGCGGGCAGAGGGGGAAGCAGAACAGGGTGAGGGAAGCATGAGCGAAACATGAGCTCCTCTGGGCCACAGGGCTTTCATTCCTCCTGCCTTCAGAGAGGGGTCTCTCCAGATCTTGCCCAGGCGGGTGGCAATATGGCAGTCCTTACCCAGATCCCTGCCTCCCTTCCATGCACTCAGTGCCCCCAACAGACCCCATATCAGGGCCCACAGCCATCCTGGAGCCTTGAGTGGCCTCCCTGACTCCCAGGGCCAAGAGTGTGGCCTGACACCCCTGTCTTCTCCATCACCCACTCAGAGCTGGCCGGGTCTCCTGCCCAGAGGTGACCTGATTCCTCCCTCAGACCTCCTCATGGCTTAGAGGAGTCTCCTGGCCAACAGGAAACGGAGACACTTTTGCTTGGTAACTTCCTGGCATTTTCCCCATGGAGAATGAGGTTCAGCCTAGGTTTACTGATGAGTGTTCCTGGTTGTCCCGGATGTCAGGAAAGAAGGCATTCTGGACTGCAGCCCTCCCAGGGCAGGGCTCTGCGGTCTGGAATACACTGTGTGTTTCCCCAGCTCTCCTGCCAAAGCTGCCACTGCCCACAGTCCTGTCACCTCTGGGCCAAGCCCAGCAGGCATCTGGCACAGCAGCAGGTGTGTTATAGAGCTGGCCCAGGTGTGCAGCGCCCCTTCCACCTGCACCCATCATTAGGGAGCCCTCAGTGCCCAGCCCTGCCACACCCTTCCCCAGCTGTCCATACCTCATGGCACCTCTAGGAATTACCACTCAGACCCAAGTGGAAGGAGGACTGGATGGGAACTTCTGATGGTAGCCTTGGGAGGAGGGCTTGCTGGACATTAGGAAGGGGGTGAGGAGTGGACAGAGAATGATGATCGTGGCAGAAAGGGAACTTCCTCCTCCTCCCTGCCCAAAGGCTGCACTGTCTGTACCACTTTTCACTGTGGGATTGTTGTGATGGGGGTTAGACTCCTATCCTAAGAAGGCAGTGTCCTTGGGTGACATCCTCGGAGCAGGCTGCCTCCTAGACATGTTCATCACACAGCGCGTTGTAATTAAGCCTGAGCTCCTGTGACAGCATCTGAAACTACTGGCACAGGCAGGAGGTGCCTTTACCTCCATTGAAGCTGTTGGCTCCTTTAGGCAGCAACCTAAAGTGGAAACATTTACCCTGGTCTGTTGACCAGTGAAAAATGCATCCCCATCATGTACAGGGCGGCTTTATAATTGGGAACCAGAGAGGCAGTGAGCTGTCAATACCATGCCATGCAATACATGGGGATTCGACCTGGGGCGGATGTGAAAGGCACAGAATAGATATGGAAGTTCTTCAGCGTGGGAGGCTGGCTTCCTTCCTGTGGCTTTGCCAGCTTTCAGCCTGATGTATTTTGCTAGGTGTGTATCTTTATTAAGCTCTTTTTTTTCTCTCCTCTGATTTCCTGTGGCTCGCGGTGAGTACGGGACAGTCATGGCATCATTGAAGTAGACTTGCTTTGACTTCAGGATCAATAGATTGTGATGTGATCTTTCCTGTTGGGAAGTGTGTGACCTTGGCCATGGCATTTCCTGGTCTAAGCCTCTTCTGTCTCCTTCTCTGTGAATGGCGATGTTTCTTCACAGCTCGAAGTATGCAGAGAGAAGATAGTGCAACAGTGAGGGGAAATGTCTGACAGGTGCTTGGCACATGCCATTATCTGAGTGTGAGAGCTCTTTTCACCCATCTTCTTTTCTTCCTGTGAAAGTCAGCTCCCCGGGAAGCCAAGCCCAGCTCTGTGCCAGGGTGAGACCGGATGTCTTAAGGCTTCGAAGGCGTTAGACTCCACGGGGCAGGAGAAGGAGCCCTGCCTGGCTGAGACCAGGGAGAGCCTTAGAGTGGGGGTGGGGCACAGGAGAGGCTCTTGCATCCCAGCACAGGAGTCACCTGCATGGCCACCTACGGCAAGGGGTGGAGCCACCTGGCATTTCCACAGGAGGCAGAACTGTTGCAGTTTTCAGCACTGCATGGGAGGAGGAGGAGTGAGGAGGGTGAGTGGGGAGCATCACCCTGTGCTTCAGTCTCATTGAGCACTTTGAGTCACGGGTCCTCGAGTACCTAGTGTCAGTTCTGAATGTGCTCAACAAAGTTTTAACTGTGGTCCCGAGTCCCTGGTTCATTAATTGCTGGAGCCCTGAGTTGTTTGTGGCCTCTAGTGTTGTGGGGTGAGGTCCGCAGGGACCCTCTGCTCACACTGTCCTGCGTGTGAAGCATTTGTCTGACACCCAGGGCTCCACCGTGGGCCATCCTGACCCGAGGCAGCTGCTTGTACCAGAGAGGTGTTCAGTTTAGCTGCCTCCAGGGATTAGTTCCAAACACAGGAGCTCCCACTTTAATTGGCCAGGCTTGGTGTGTGAAAGGATCATGGTGGCTCTGTGCTTCCAGAGCCACCTCTAATCAGCATTTGCTAAGGTTTATTAACACCTTATCAGTGCTTGGGATGGCTCAGCATACTCTCCCTTCTCAGCCGCATTATCTCACCCCAGGAAATCTGAAAACATTAGTGGAGAAGGCATCCTGCATGCCTCATTAGCTGTTCAAAGGCTGGTGGCTTGAGGACCAATGGGGGGGCCCATCAGCTCAATGATATTCAAGGAGGGCTGATGGATGGATGGATCTTCCCTGGAGGCTCTACTAGCATCAGGGCACATGTGACAACAGTACCCCCCGGGTTTGGCCCTGGGTTAGCCCAGCACTGGGGGGCGCTTGTGCCAGGTGGTCTGGCATTGGGGGTCCGGGCTGTGGTTCTCGGTGTCAGCCATCTGAGCTTGCCGTCACTCTGCCACTGCTGCAGGGCTCATTGTCTAAGAGGGAGGAGGTGGTGTCATAGCAGGAAAGAGCTGAAAGTTCAGCAAACTTGGATTCGACCCTGGCTCTGCCTCTTACAAGCTGCTGGTTGCTGTGTCTGCTTCTGTGAACAGTGAGGCTGTGTCCCCTTGTCTTTGTAGCCCCAACACACACATAGCCTGTGCAGAAGTTCAGGACACTGTCAGCAACATGGCCCTTGGGGACGATCTTGTCACTGCCTCCGGCTTTGGGTTGTTAGCTTGGGTCTGAGCTTGTGGGAAGTGAGCAGGTCCTTCCTTCCAGGCACGTCCTGGGACCACAGCCTCCCATGGAGGGGGAAGGTCTGCAGATCCCTCCATGGGGAGGGGCTGTGGGGCTGGGAGGATGATGAATAACTCCTCTTCCCAGTCTTATATTTCAGTCAATTCAGCCTCCTGCTGTGTGGGGGCCATTTCACCATCTTAATACTGCTCTCCCTACTCTTTAATCTGTCTTTTCAGAATGTTCTGTCAATTAGAAAATGCTTGTCAGCTAAGTGACTATTCAGGAAAACAACCTACATGACTTCTGTAGCACTTGAAGAATTTAAAATAATGGCGGGGGATTAGCTTGCCAGGGAAGGCATTGTTGGGAAGGAGGGCTGCTGTTCAGAACTGCCTCCCAGTCGGGATGGTCTCATTAATAACACCTTTCATTCTATAGCCCGTGCATCTAGAAGGATCTTGAGTGATTAACAGGTGCCGTGAATAGGAATTACTTCAGCTGAAATATCACTGCTCTGTTGAGCTGCAGGCATTTGGTTCTTGCCACCCTTGTGGAGCCAGAGGAGGCCGAGGCTGCCTCGTGGTCACTCACTTCATTAAACAAAGGGAAGAAGGAATCACGAAGTGAGCTGAACAGAGGGTCTCACAGGAAGACGGCAGCAGCAGGGGCGTGAGCTGCCCGGGACTGAGCTGTGCTGGATGGAGGACAGAGGCTGGCAGTGGGCAGATGGTGGGCTGACTGACGGGACAGGCTGGCCACAGAGTGAGGGCAGAAGCTCTACCTCAGGCAGGCTTGGAGTCTCCGATGGGTTATTGTCCCACCCTGGGGCTTCTGAGCCAGTAAGCCTAGGATAAGACAGATGCATGTGTATTTCTACTGAGTTTCAAGGTAGGGTGGTTGGGCGAGGAGCACACTTGAGCACACTGTGCTTTGTGTAAGGGAAGGAGTCAATCTCACATTGACATCTGGGGAGACCATTGTGGGTGCTGGGGGTAGCCCTGGTGTGGTCACAGCCACTCCTTGCACACGTGGGTTGAACACTGCTAGCTCTACTACTTGGACTGGGAATCACTAATCTTTTATGTATAAGACATCCGTATTTTTACAGTGGTCCATGAGGCTGGGAAAGTGTATCTGCAAGCTTCAAATGGCTGGAGAGTTTTCAGTTTATGCCCTTTTATAAAGAATGAAGGACATGTGCCAGGTGGTGGGAGAATGGAGCCACAGGTGTGAAGCCCGGGAGGGCTGACAGGAGATGGGGGCCTTCCGATGGGCTGGACGCTGGGAGAAGGTGGAAGGACTTGCTGGAGCTCAGGGAGGTTTGGTTTGGTCTCCAACTTCAGCATGGCTGGCTTTGCCTGCCCACCTTGGTGGAACAGAAACAACACACCCATTACTACCAGCTGAGTGGCAGAGGGGCCACAGACTCAGGGGCCACGCCAGAGTTCTGCTCTCTTGGTGCTGAGTGAGATACAGTGTGCCCTGTCCAGCCTTCTTGAGGAGGACTTGGATCAGGGTGCTGCTTCCTGGGGCAGGATGACCCCATGTCCCCTTTGTCCCCATCCTTGCATCCTTTCAGAACTTGACACTCAGTGTAAGATCTTTGGGTTACACCAACCATTCTAATGTCTCCCACGTGCTTTGAGCAATTCAACCTCTGTTCTCAGCGATAAAATGGGGAAGATTGTTGTGAACACTAATGGAATTCTTCTTCAAGTAAATGTACCAAGGCATTACTTTTCTAAAGCATGGGCTCTTTTAGAAGATTTCCCATTAGCATAGTAGAAAAAGCATATGTATATATACAGGTATAGGTGAAAAATAAAATGACCCAACTTCTCTCTACTTTGAAGTAAACGTAATTGACATTTGGTATGTAGTTTTCTATATCTAGAATTGATAAACTTTTTCTTTCTTTCTGTATTTCTTTAACCTTTTTTGGGAGGTGGGGGGAGATAGGGTCTTGCTATTTAATTTAGGCTGGACTTGAACTCATTTTGTAGCACAGATTGGCCTTGAATTCACAGTGATCTTCCTGCCTCAGTCTCCAAATGTTGGGATTATAGGTGTACATCACTATTCCTGGTTTAAATGGACTCTTAAAAGGCACTATGTATAATTTGCAGCATATACAATCTCTGTTTTCTTGCTAAACTCTCCCCTTGTAGTCTGACCATAGCCACAGATAAATCAATGAGTGTTTGTATATTTCTGTAAAACTTTATTTGTAAAAATGAGCTTTTACACAGCCACATTTTAAATAATAAAGAGACCTTAGCTGGGTGGCTGGGAGAGAGTGGAATATGCATTCCAGACTTTATATGAAGTTATATGTATATCCTATAAACATGGAACCATTCTTACTTCTTCCTTAGTCTGATTTTTCACATCAGAATATATCATCAAAGCCTTTTCTATAAATTTATATTAATTTAGATTTTTGTTTCTAAGAGCTATAAGGTATTTCTTACAATAGAGGATTGGTTAAATAAATGGTAAGTGGTATCGTCATTTATTTAACCAGATTAGTACTGTTGGATGAATTTCCAATTCATTTCTATTAAAATGTGACACTAAGGTTAGGGTGTGCTAACGTTATACTTCTGCACACTCACCCTGCTTTTTAACAATCTCTCTCAAGTCTGGGCACAGTAGGTATTTGAGGAACTGAGCTGCTTTGGGCGGTTCCCTCAGATCCAATCGTGGCATTTCACACTGCCTCCTGTCCTCACCATGGGCCCTTCATGCTTTGCAGGGCTGCTGTGTTTCATGTAAGACCTTGGGTGTTACACCATCCCTTCATCAGTTTAAGTGAATCATGCACACTTTGAGTTGCCACTCTGAAGTGGACTTCAGTGTTTCTTTCCTCTTTGCTTCTGAGGAGTCCATGGCAGGGCAGGTGGCATTGTTCCTTCAGTACTGAAGCCATGTTAGTTTCAAACCGGGTGGTAGTGGAGGCCTCCAGCCTTCTCTTTCAGGTAGGGGTTGTGACATCCTGCTGCACTGGACCCCGGATTCCTCCCAGCCTCCCCCTATTCCAGGCAGGACCTCTGTTTCCTGAAGGATTCTAGTAGGCTCCAGAGAGGACAGTGGTTGTATTGGTCTGCCACTAGTGGGCACGAGAGGAAGCTTTGGGAAACAGAAGTGGAATCTGATGGGCCTGGGGATCAAGACAGGACCTGCTTGTGCCAGGGGTCCACATAGGCATGGAACCAGGGGCCCTGCCACAAGGAACTGTTGTCTTAAGGAAGATGAAAGCCTGTGATGGACAGGATGGGACCTGAGCTTGATGATGGACAGTAACGATGACCTTATGAACCATCTGCTAGATATGCAAATAGTGACTCTGGGGCAGCTCTCCCAGGCGGGCTTCAGGGCCAAGTAGTTCCAAGGGAGGAGCTGCCAGGGAGCGTGGGAAGGGTGGGAAACCAGCCTGGGAGGGGATGGAGGCCCAGAGGTGGTGGTCTGACCCTTGGAGAGGGTGAGTTCTACCCTGGAACCCTGGAGAAGGAAAGAGCCTCTGTACAAGAGAGCCAGATGGGTGCTAGGCAGCAGGAAAGGAAACCATAATGAAGCACCATCCTTCATGGTGGAGAAACTGAGGCACATCTTTGCCATGTGGCTAATCCAAGACTGTGAGTCAGCACTTTGGGTTTTCCACCTGACGCTGAGCGGCAGGTGCTTCTGGCCCTCAAGGAATAGAGCACTGATGGATGGATTCCTGGACGAGGAGCCTTGGTTGAGCCTGAGGGTGACAGTAGTGGCACTTATATGCTGGCACAGGGCACAGGGCAGGCCAGGCTCTCAGGAGCCAGGTGGATATGGCATGAGAGGATCTGTGAGGGTCCATTTTATAAAATCTCTTGTCTTTTAAGCTGTGGGTATTGGGTAGTTTGTCTTGGGGAGGAGAAAGTGACTAAGATGAGGAAGGACCTGGGGCCGTATTCACCATGGATGCAAGATGGTTTCCGTGCTGAAATTGGGTGGGCCTCTGAAGTAGTGGTGTTGGGGTGGGGGTCAGACATCTAGTGACAGGGGGCACACTTGGTGACACAGCCTTCAGAATGCGGCAGGTGGGGCCGCTATCCTGTTCTCCCCTTTGTGTCTGTGCCCTTGAGCCCTCGGCCTCCATGGGTACTCTGTGTGGAACCCTTTCTGGAAGTGGGAAGCCTGTATTTCCCATTTGGGTGTCCTTGTTGGGGGGTGCTCTGGCTGGTGGGTGAGATGCCTGATGGGTAGAACTGGTGAGCTCCCCACTGTGCCCAGTAACCACTCCCCATAAACACTGGAGTTTGGAGCTCTCTGAGGATTTTTCCCTATGAGAAAAGCCCGTGTCTGGGGAAGGGATTGATTTTGAATGTATAAACTCTTGGAAGGTCGATGAAAGAATAGACACCTCTCTGTACCTTTGACTTATTAATTTGGTTGCCCATACATATTTAAATCCACATGTTATGGAAACTAGAACATTAATTTAGAAATACTGCTTTCCCCTCTTCATCTGTTTCTTGGAGCAATTTTATTTAAAGCCCTCCCTGTCCACTGTCATACTCAGAGCGTCTATGTGGGGCCTCTCACCTGGTTTCCCAGCGCTCTGAGTCTGTGCTTCCATTGTGTCGGTGTGAGACGGAGCACTCTATGGACCAGTGGAAACTGCTGCCCTTGGGGATTTAATCAGCCGCTGTGCTCATTTGCATGATATTAGAAGGTGGCTTTTTCATTTATTCTGCGAGTGTACACCTGTGATCTCTGAAATGTAGCTATGTAGAGTATTACATTTTAAAGTGATTTGTAAAAGGCATATTTAGAACAACATCCCCAGCTTGTAATTCTGAGGTCAAACCCAGAAATAATTATTAAATAGAGGTTAAATACCTTTGCCTCCTCTTTTAATGATTCCAGCAGGCAACCTCTTACCAGCATCCTAGATAACATTGATTGAGGTTGTCTTGGGCTAATGTCTTTTTCCCCAAATGGTATTTATTGGTTAGAATAAAGTAAATGAAAACTGCCCATCAACAGGAGGCAATTTGTCAGGAATTTAAATATAAGTTACTCTTTTTTTTTATTATTTGGAGAATGATTTTGTAAAAAAAAAAAAAAGTTTTTGCTTTTTGCTTGTCCATGGCCAGAGGGAGGAATGGCTCCATAGATGACTGCTGATCACAAATTCCTGCATGTGGCAGAATGACTGGCACATTGTAGGTGCTCAGTAAAGACCAGTTCTTTGCCTGAGATGCATGGCTCTTTTGCTACTTTTCCATAGAAGGAGTGATGGGTTACTTTTGGCCAGCCACTCTCACCCATGATGTTATCTGGATCCCTAGAGACAAGAGCCTTTGATATCCTCCCACCTATGGGGCTCAGGATGCCAGGGACCTGCCCTACCTTTTTCCTCTGCCCACCTTGTCTCAGACCACACCTGCTTCTGTCTCCGTCATCCACTGTCATGATCCTTCATACATGCTGGGCCTTCTGTGGGGTATTTCCTCTTGCCCTTTCTCTTCATTTCTTCTCCAGTGTCTCTGACCTCTTTCTCAGGGAGGCTTCCCTAGTTGCCAGATGAGACCAGACATCCAGCCCTTGTGTTATCCTTTTACTGGGCCAAGCACTTTTGCTCCCAGCATCTATCTGTGGTGTAGATTTGTGTGCAGTTCATTGGGCCCATGTCCTCCACTGGATTGTAAGCTCTGTGGGTGCAGATCTTGCTCTGTCTTCCTAGCTGTGCTCCTGGGGCCGAGCACATGTCAGAGGTGTGGCAGGAGCTCGAGATACACCCTCCTACCTGTCTTCCTGATTGGGTGGTGTCTGCACATGGAGTGCAGTAGAGGACCAGGAACCATTTGGATCTTAAACCCTCTCCCTAGGGTGCTGGAACATGTTGGCACCTGTCATGTGGCAGGAATATCATGGGCTTTGGTAATCAAGGCAAGTGGAAGCCAGGAAACCCTGGCTTGGGTGGTCATCTCCAGATATGGTGCTGCTCAGGCCTCAGATCAGATGGTCTGGGTATTGTGGGAGCCTGGGCTAGGGATGACAGTTATCTAAAAAATTTCCTTTGTTGTAAAAGCTGAACTGTGGGCTGATGAGGAAGCAATAGTGGTGAAAGTGTAGCTGGTTGGGCTGAGAGCTCTTAAGACAGCCTGGACTGCAGAGCTGAAGTCCCCATGAACCAGCTCAGAAGTGGAGTGGAAGAGGACTGAACTCTTCCTGGTTCTATCTGACATGTCACCTACACAGGTATCTGCACAGCTTCTCACTTCCTCCCTTTCTCCTTCCTCTTCCCCCTTAGTCCAAGGTGCTGCCATATATGCCATGATCACCTGTTTTCTTCCCTCTTTCCTTTCTGTTCCCTTCCTTCCTTCCTTCCTTCCTTCCTTCCTTCCTTCC